>PVLD010012392.1:0-60654 GCA_004027595.1 Dinomys branickii | reverse complement strand
GACTAAATTTACATGTCTGTATATGGGTCCATACATCTACAATTCGAAGATATCAATGGATAAAGCAACAACTACTGTTGAGACCATATCACCTTGTCTATAGATTAGTTGTGATTGTACTATTTTCTATGATAATGGGTGTCTGTTTGTCAATATGTTTTTGTACTTTTATGTTTCTAAAATAAAAAAAAAAAAAAGAAAATAAAAGTTTCAAAGCCTTAAACCTTGAAGAGACAAGATTATATCCACTATATATTCCTTTTCACTTTGTTTGGTACCAGCAATCAAACTCATGACCTCACAATTTGCAGGCAGGAGCTATGCCGCTGAGCTATATGGGCAGCCCTATATCCACAACATATAACAACAACAAAATCAGGCATTTGGTGAAAATATTTACTAGAGTAAATACAAGTAAAATGTCTGCTTTATAGGTTCAACAAACTCCTTGAAATAAGAACTTACAAACAATGAAAAGATAAGACCAGAGGGTGGCCTAGAACAGGGGCTAAGACACACACACAAAACAATGCAAAGGCTGGAGAAACTAAGAAGGCAGTGCTGAAAAGGAAAACTTCTGCAGCACGTTTATTTGGAAACAGGCACATTATTTTCAGCGCAGAAAACTCAGACCACTGATTGCAGGTGCAAACCTTTGAAACTCAGAATGAGGAGGCAGAGAAGACAGAGGGCAGTAACAAGAAAGCGCACAGTAGAAATGAAAAGCCACCCAAATACAATAGTAGGAACTGATTCTCCTGAGGAGGAGCACCGAAAGCCCAAGAGAAACAAGAATTAGGGGCAGTACGAAAGGAAACATTTCCGAACTGTCCGTTTAAAACACTTCTGCAGAATCTAAAGAAAAATTATGAAATGTTATCAATGTGTACTCATATTATTGTTGACTTTTTTTCATATTTTAAGACAAGGGAAAATAGCCCTTAGAGCTTTCAACAAGATGAAAGAAACAGCAGCAAATTCTTACAAAGAAATAAAAAAAAAAATCAGGTTATTCTGATACCTCATATCACATAATTAAAGGCAAGGAAGAGTCTTGGAAAATGTCTGCAATGAAGAATTCTATATAACGTTTACAGTAAATCTGTGAGTACAGTCAACAGAATTTTTTATAGATATTTGGGGACCAAGTAAACCCTGAGACATCCATACCTCTTTTAAGTTTTGAGACAGAATCTCACTAAGTCGCCCAGGCTGGCCTCAAACTTGAGACCCTTCCACCTCAATCTCCAGAGTAACTAAGATGACATTCAGATATGCATGAGCAGTCAGACATGATACATACCCTCTCAAACTTATCACCAAAATATATGCACTAATCAATGAACAACCATATTAAAACTAAAAGCTCCAAAATGGGAATTGATTAAAAGAGGCAAAGCCTAGCCATGAGCATTAAGAACAATAAAATGCAGGAATAAATCGGATTGCCCACTTTTCTATCTCATTAACAGTCATTTATTGATTGCTCACTAAGTATAAATAAAAATTGTTCTAAAGAGGTCAACTGTCCAAGAATATAAATACTTATTGGAATAGAAAGCAAATGCCAAGCCAGAAAAATGGCAGGACTTGTTTAAAGATAAATTATACCCTTATTATAGAAAGAGTTTCATAAATTTATAAGTAGAAAATTCATAAAGGTCCAAGGGAGGCAATTTGAATGAAATGCACAAATTGTTAAGACTTGCTTTAAAATTTTCTGTTGTTCAAAATCGAAGAAATGTAAATTAAAACAATAATAAGAGACTTCTTGTTAACCAGTCAGCTAGTCATCACCATCAACTTACAAGATGGAGCCGTGGAAAAGGTCTAGTGGGACGAGAACTCAAGAACATGACCCTTGGCCACTTCCCTGAGCAGCAATTTTGCAGAATGTATTAAAAACTTAGAAATGGGAATTGCACCTCTAAGTATGTTAGACGGTCATTAAAATATTTATGATCACTCACGTCTCTAGAACACAGAAAATATCTAAATATTCAAAAGTATGAATTTGGCTGAATATTATATATATATATATATATATATAGAGAGAGAGAGAGAGAGAGAGAGAGGGAGTATAACACTATGCAGTCATTAAAATGGTGTTTTAAAGGATGGTGGACATTGTGAGACATGTTCAGGGTATCTTACTAAATTAAATAAAAACATTCCAATGTACAGTAGAATACTGCTCACAATTACTTAATGCATTAAACTAATGAATAGAACTATCTCAAGGTTTAACAGTGACTGTGTTAGTAGATGAGTCTATGGATTTTCTTCTTCATACTTCCTTTCTTCCTGTGGTAAAAGATCCACTGATTTTAGCTTGCCATATGACTACCAAGAATTGGTATATAATATCACTGTTACCTTTTATGTGACTGAGTAGAGACTAATGGAGTTTAAATAGAGGTGCAACTTCTGGGAATGTCCAGACAATCTATTTCTCTTTTATCCTTCTTACTGGAAGGTGCTTGTGAAGGCTGGAGTTGCAGCAGCCCTCTTAGGCCATGAAATAGAAGCAATGTTTGAGAACAGCGGAGAAACATGGAAGGCATCTACATTCTTGACACCATGGAACAGGCCAACTGCTCACAGCTGCTTATCTCCAAGTGACATGGGAGAGAAAACAATCAGGAATCAAAAGACTCTGGAACTTTTGTTATAGGAGCTAGACCCATTTTCCTAACTAGCACACTCCAAAAGTCCCATCAGGATCTCCTATGAGCTCTGCAAGTGAACATTTCATGAAAAGGGGAGAACTGTGGGTTTAACTGAAAGTAATTAGAACAACAACTGACTTGGAGGTTCATGATTAAAAAACAAAATACATTTCCTTTGATGGATGGTTTTCCCTGTCCTCAGTGTGCTGACATTGCTCCACAAGTGGATTTGAGGGAAGACCATCGGCGTGCTCCCTGAAGCGTGCCGCTGTCAACACAAAATGAAGATAACTTCATCACTGACCAAACATCTGAACAAAACATGATTGAAAGCAGCATCTTGCACACAATCTCAAAGAAACGTAAGACTTCGGTTATGTCCCTTCCTTGCTGCAAATGCAAATTGAAAACATGAGATGACTTGAAATCTGAGAAGCAAAGATCCACCCTTTCCTCAGCGAGGCCTGCTGACCTCACCCAGGTTTAATAGCAAGGCCTCATAACCTCATCCCCCGGGGAGGCATAAAAGTCAAAATTAGGATCATAAGGGGAGGAAGCCTGATTTATATGCTTCAGACCACTCTTGCTCGGCCTTGTACTCTTCTCCTTTGTACTAAAAACAAACAGCCGCAGGCAGCAGAACATGAATTGCTCACTCTCTGTTGGGAAACATATACCACATGCAGTGGAGAGTATGCTCTAATATAGAACCCTCGCAACCTGTGCTGGAGGCGCACCAATGAATATAGTACAATGAATATAGTATAAGGTGTGACTCATGAAGTGGGTAACCGGAGCATTCTACCATGACAGACATAGTTATATGTGGATATGCAAAATGTATTCCTGTATATGTATGTAGGTATATTTCTATATGGAAATATATATCAACAATGTTGATTTTAAATTTTAAAAACATGTTACAGTTCCTATTTTTATAACTTATTCCTTATCCATAGTTTTCCTTTTAATCAAAATACTAATTAGCTGAAAAGTACACTCAACTGTACAAAAGTAGACTGAAAAGAGTACCGAATAAAATGGGAAATCAAATATTACTAAGTATGAAAACTCAAAGTAACTCAGAACTTTGAATGATGCCTGTTACTATGGTAGTAAATGTGTTCTACCTTCTTATAGAATTTCAAGGAAAAAATAAAGGAGACTAAATGGAAGTACAGTCCATGCTTTTGAATGAGAACCACACCAGTTACAATTTTTAAGAGCAAAACAGATAAACAAACCTAGTTGCAAAACAGGTTAGGATAGCTACAACAGTTGATACATTGTATATCATTGTCTTTGTGTTACTTAATCAGGGTACAAGATATAGGCATGATACCTTGTCTAAACAATATTGGCACAAAACGTGCTTTACAAGGAACTAAGAGAAGCTACCTGTATTATTGTTAATTTAAAAGAAAAAAATAGGGGAAAAAAAGGCAATGCTTAAATTACAACCCTACCAAGAAAACAACACTAGGAAAATCTTCCTGTAAATTCTACTCATACTTTGAAGGTTTTTTAGCTCATGGTCACAAAGCTTCTCTGGGTAGGAAGAAAGGACCTGAGAGAAGGTCACTGCACTGGGGGCCATCTGTGTGGATCCTTGTTCTGTGATGTATAAATATTTATTAGTACAATGAGTCAGAAAGTGGCTAGAAATCTCATAAATAAACACCTTCACTGTTTCTGCACGTTAAGAAACGTGGTCTTTGCTGCATAATTATTTACCCAACGGGGTTCATGGTGCCTACCTTCAAAAGAATTTTTAAAACTGATTTCATCAAACTATAGCATAAGAAGAAAGAAACAGAAAACTCCTTTAAAAAGTTCTAGGTTTACTTACATGACTTACACACACACACACACACACACACACACACACACACACATACACACACAGTAATTTTAAGTGAAGAGCAGCTACCCAAATAGAAAACATGACCTCCCTAAAATGGAAGTTTTCCCAAGATGAAAATGTCTGGTAGCTGCTTTGAAGATCCCCTATCTTCCAGTGCTTTGGTTGCTGCATGTAGAGTCTTGAAAGAAACACGCTAGCATCATTTATTCCAGTTCCTCTTCAATGTGCTGGGCCGATACCCATGCCAGGCAAGAAGCAGCTGGTCATGGGCCACCATGGGGCTTTATTCTTGTCCACTAGTGCTTCCTGATCCTTCCTGGGGAAATGGCTTTACTCCCAAATTTAATGTGTTATCCAAACAAGAAACTTAATATGGGCTGCTGGGAGGCCCTTTGGGGAGAACTACTAGCTCAGCCTAGTGTTGGCCAAATAGTTTCAAGTTTGAAAAAAGAACAAATAAATCCATTTTGGTTTATATTTTTCTCTTTTATTTGTAATAAATGTTCAATATTTAGTGACCTAAGAAAAAAAAGCAGAGCTTCAAAATGCAGCAACATAGAATGTTGGGTTCTCAAGATACGTCAAACTTAATGCTTCCATTTACCATAGAATCATTTTTACATTTACACGCAAGTAGTCTTTGTACTTTGTGGAATCTATGTCGACTGAAGATGTAAGATGAAAATGCTGTGCATTTACCTAATCCAGATTGTTTCACACTTTCCTGGCCTGGCAACTGGATTTGAGAAATTAATGTAATAAAATTTATAGTTAAAATAATAAAATGTGACATAAAATTGAGTCAGGCCCATCATATCCAATTATCCCACTACTGTCCCCACCACACAAGCATTTCTTTAATGTTTACTTTTAAACATTTAATTGTGAGGTATACATGGCATTTGCATAAAATGCATTAACATGTTAATCATTATAAAATGAATAATACCCAGATGAAGATGTTAAACACTCTCAGCACTCATGAAGAACCTCCAGGTGCTCGCTTGGTCTTCACCCACGCTACGCTACACTACAGGTATCCATTAACCTGCTGCGGTTGGAACACAGGTAGAGATGTCCTCAGAGGCTCCTATGCAGGAAGACTGTCCACCATCACTAGGGACAACTATCCTAAGAGGCGACCAATGTAGTTTTGTGCATCTCACAGTGGATATAAAGCCAGCCATGGTTTCTTCTGTGCTTGGCCCTTCTGTACATGGCTGGCTCTCTTTCTTTTCTCTGCCAAGGTGTTACATGAGAACCCAGCACCACCTTGTTCAGACCTTGTTCCTCCCACCAGAGCTGTGAGCCCAAAAACCTCTTTTCTTTAAAATGTTTACAATATACATGCACACACACAATGCATACACACACACACACACACACACACACACACACACACACAATGCTTCTCTGTTTATCTGTGGATGGACATAAGTTCTTTCCAAATTTGATCTATTCTGAATAATACTACTAGGTGCTCTGGCAGCACCCAAGTATCCATTTGAATTTGCACTCTATGCTTTTGCATATTTGTCTACAGGTGGATTTGTCAGACAGTAGTGTCAATTTTGTGTTTGACTTTTTGACGAGCAGCTAAACTGCTTTTCACAACAGCTACACCATTCTGTAGTCCCACTCTCCATGCCCAAATGTTCGAACTTCTCCAATACTTTACAATCCTTGCCTTTTCTGTGTGTTTGTTATTTTTAAAACATAGATATGTTTGTTTTACTGTTACTGGATGTTTGGGTTATTTCCAGCCTGGGACTATTGCAAGTAATGCCAGTCAGAGCATTTTTTACCTCATTTGTTCTTAGATAGGAGAATATATTTCCAAATGGACTCTTTGGTGACCAACACTTACAAATAAGGCTATGAGGAATGTCTGTGTACAAAATATTTTGCAAGCAAATACGTAGGATAAATTCCACAAGTGGAATTGCTGACTTAAAGGAGAGACTTTAAATAAGCTAAAATACTGTTAGAGGTTATTGCCACCATCCCCCAACTCCTGGCAATGTCAATATCTACTTCTAGGTAACCCACACATATGTTTTTGTCACCTGACATTTTTACCAGTCTCTTAGTAGAATAATGATATTTGACTATGGTTTTAAACTGTATTGTTTGTTATGAGTTGGAAGCATCCATCTCACATGTATAAAAGCTTTTCATATAATGTTCTTTGGTGTTACAGTCTTCTACCAAAGAAAGTCTCAGCTATACTGGTACTGTAGCATTAAAAACTGATATGAATTTTGGTAAGAGTTTGATAAAACACAAACTCTGATCCAGTAGGTACAAGTTAGAGCCCAAGATTCTGCATATCTAACAGACTTTCAAACAGTGACACAGCTGCAGATGTGGAGTATATCTGAGCAACATGGATGGTATAAAACACCCGCCACCAGTTAAGAAACTCAAAGCCAATCATCAATTAAAATAACTGTGTATTTCAAAAAGGATCAAACTCTTGGAGAAATGCAAAGTAAGGAATGATGAGGTGCACAGTGGTGAGGTCAAGACTGAATGAGGACAGCGGCAAGCAAGACCCTTAATTCCAGTGACATTTTGCACAGAGGCCCATGGTTATGCTACTGTAAGCGTGCTTTCTTTACTTCCCTGGGCCCAGTGACCAAGCAGAAGGCTGCTGGTGGAGACAAAGGAAGGATGCATGTGAGACATGTTTCCAGTAGAGCCCACTGGTATCCCTTCCATCACATTTTACCAAACAAGGTATGTTCTCAATAAAAGTTTAATTAATGTAGAATCAATAATATCTGTACTTTAAGTAGTATGCAAAAATCTCATTTACAGTACTAATGACTTCTAGGAGCAAGTTCAATATGAACAAACCCTCATGAGAAAACTTCCAGTGGCTTGTATAACAACAGCCGCAGCAGCAATTGCACTGGTAATATTTATTAGGGGATTCCCAGCTGCTTTCTAGATATTTATGCATTTAATCATCAGAACCCACTTTGAGGCAGATTTCACAAGCAGCACTCTCTACACAGTAAAGGACAATTAGAAGAATCTAAATTCGTATTTCATAATTCAGTGAACAGTGTATATGAACACTGTACCTAAGCAGAAAATGGGAGCAGTGTATACACGTGAACAGTGTAGGTAAGCAGAGAAAATCAGTCTTATTCAATCAATAGCATCTGGAAATAAAACAGTTAACTTTTTAACTGGGGAATTCTATCTAATTTAAGCTTTCAAATGAAGATTATCTTGATGGATCTTCCAAATAGACAAGAATTTCTACTAAAAACTTTTTGGAAAGGAAAACACTTTTGCATGCATTTTAATGAGAGCATCTTATTTTCATTGGCTCTTCTATGTTTTGTTTTCAAAACATTAAAAATGCTAGGTTTTTAAAATAATCTGCATAGTTCATCTTATCTGTTATATTCTCTCTTCTCTACTACTTGATAAAGATGATACTTTTGACACTGACAAGAGCTAAAAGTAAAGGCCAGCAGGTGTCCAGTTAAATATCCTTCTGATTTGCTCCAGCAGGTGGTTCTACCCTTCCAGGCAACTTCCCTTATATACAACCACCTTCAAAGGTAAGAGGGCAAACTTTCTCTTCTTAGCCAAAATCCCGTGCTAATTTTCAGGTTTAAAACTGAGTGAGGATAAAAACTATCCCATAGGTTACATTTCAAAGTGAGTAACCCAGTTATAAAGGAGACAGACACAAAACAAAGCTTGACCCAGAGCAATAACTCTGACAGTTAAGAAAATAGCAGAATTTTGGAGATTGGTTCTAATCACTGATCTTTCCTCCAAATGAGTGCTGAGTCCAAGTATCCTGAGATTCTTGATCATAACCAGAAAAGGAGACACAAGTTGAGTAACCATTATTAGATGTTCCCTTGTTTGGAAAACAGCAGAAATGCCCCCAAGTGAGAATAAGAAAAGAGAATGATTCTCTTTGAAGAAAAGGATGAATCCATCTACAAGTCCAAAATGAAGTCAGAAAACTAAAGAGTTTTCCCTATATAATGGAAAGTATCACACACACACACACACACACACACACACACACACTCATGTGAACCTGGTACACAACATTAACCGAATGTCAGAAGAAAGAATAGACCTGATTTAAAATGTATGTGCCATCCATAAGTCTCCCAGCTGCGCCTCTCAAGAAGAATGGAAAGAACTTCTTTCACCCATCTCTCAAACTATAGCCCATGATCGGAAAACACTCTGGTCTCAGATAAAGGAAGAAAGTCAAGAAGTCACTAATATTTTATGAGAAAAGACAAAATGTTTGTAAAAGTGTTTCCAAGCAAGATGAAATAGGGCAAAACAACTATGCAAAATATCCTAGTTCAAAGGAAAAGAAAAAAATTGTTTTTTAGTATCCAAGTATAAAAAGAAAATACCTCATTGCAGGAAAAGAACAGGTTCTTCTTAAGCATCTGCACAGCAACATTTAGTGCTAGAGGAGCATGGAGACATGGCTGTAAATGTGACCCAAGAATATTACATCGAGATGTCTTGGTAAATATGTGGGACCTCATAAAACATGCACATACACACACCTGTGAGCCCTTCCATGTGTTTCACTGAAATAGACTTGACAATGAAACAAGGCCAAGTCAGAGAAGAAGACAGATAAACAACATAGCGAACGGTGGATGGAGAACATTGATTGTATCTAAATGTGGTGTTGGCAACGGTCAAACACAGAAATCAGGGTTCTATGCCAGCATGAATGTTTTAAGCATGCCCAATGAATAAATAATGATACATAACAAAAATCAAGACATGGAGCCTAAAATGGGAGAAACTCAGCAGGGCACGAAAGTTTTCCAGCATGAGAGGCAATCAGCATTAAAACTAGAATGTTAAAGCTTCATATTAAATTAATATCTACAGAATGACCTCATTTTTATAAAATGATGCTTTCATGTATGCACATCTATTTGTATACATAATTAGAAATATAATTGGAATGAAGCTAACCAAATGCTAATAATGGTTTAGAGTTGAAGGTAGATACTTTTAAACCTTGATTTTTGTGCCTGTTTCATTATTTCACAACATACATACATAAAGGTGTGTGTTAAAAAAAGTCATGTTTAAAAAAAGCACATATGGAAAATGGCTAACAGCAGATATTCAGCCTGTAGAGTAAGTTCTTGCATTAAAAGTGCTCTGTGTGTTTCTCTTTTTCCCATTGAGAGCTACTAATATCAGCGTAGTCATTTTTCTCCACAATCTCCCTTTCTGTTACTTTGAACAATATTTAAGGAAAAAGATATATTAGCGTCTTCTCTGTTACCTCTATTAATTACTGAGCTCCCAGTGTTACAGATTAGGAAACAGCTTTTCCAGACACACCTACTCCTCCATCACCAAGGCCACCCCAGGTGGCCCAGCAAGGGCGTGACCAGGGCGCAAGTTAAAAGAAGTGAAGCCAGAGCCCAGACGACTGAGGCTGGTGCCCGTGTTATTCACACCGTAGCATTTGAGGACCAATTCGTTTTCACACATCATTTTAAAAAGCCAATGCATGCAGAAGAGCAATGCCTTTGAAGTCCACTGGGAGTCAATTTCTTCAAGTAAATGAAAATTGTTACAGCTCTGAAAATCCAATATTTTGAAGGAGCTTTGAAAATTTGGTTCTGAGGGGAGCACTTGAGACCTGGTCATTTCTACCAACTCAGGCAGTGGGGTTAAGCTCCCTGCTCGGGTTTCTCAGGCTTTCAGGCCATGAAGCATCACCATTTCAGCACTCCCCTCCAACGCCACTAAACTGGCAACTGAGTTTCTAGTATAAAAGCTGACAAATGAATTACAGTTGCTCAGTTAGCGCTATGCAAAATCTAACCTCTATCTTCAGATAAGTAAAATCAACAACATAAAATGAATTTAAAGAAGCAATTTCTACCCTCCAATTTCTCTTTTGAGACACTTTGATTTAAATTCATCAGAGTCAAAAGTGTTTGCTCACTCACATTAATAAAAAGATGTTACAAGATGCCATATAAACACTATGAAATGATTACATTATCTACCAAATGTCTTGAAATAATAAAGTCAGTTATTTGCCAACTTCCCCAGCTAAAATTTATTTCATCCAAGACAGATGATGGTTATTTCTAAAGGTTGGAATCTGAGGCAGTTTTCTTCATCTCTTTGACAGCTTTTGTTTTACATTAGTGTCAAGTCCTTAACTGCGATCGGTCAGTGTCTTGGCGATCAGGCATTGTTCCATGTTTATTGTCACTGCTTTACTTGCTGTTGTCCTTCTTTGAGTTACAGGATTCTCTCACGAGTGCATACTTCTGGGGAAAACCGGGAAGCCACACATACATTAGACGTTCACCACTAAAGAGCACTACCCGGGAGCACAAATAGTGCTACAGTGGCTACCTATCAACTGCAGTGGCGGCTCTCTCAACAGCTACCCTTAATTTGGAAGGAACCTTTTTTAAAAATTTCCTTTCACAGAGTTGTCACCTAAAATTGGCAAAAGGCATTAACCTGGTGTCTGACGGTTGGTAAAAGAACATTTCTCTTGTTGTCACAAGAAACTCTAACATTGAACAAAATGATAGAAAACCATCTAGAAAATTGGTAGGAGTTTAATTTTCTGATTTATTGGTATTCAATTAGCAAATGCACTTCCACAGCACAAATTACCATGGTTTCAGATTTTATCCTGTGGGAGAGACACATTATCAAGACTTGAAGAAGTGAAGCAGAAGCAACTATAAGGGTGGTGGTGGGAATGATTCCGCTGTACTTATTGCTCTGTCCAAAACCACCTATCACCAAACCCGTGCTCTTTCTTACTACCTCACTTTTGCTTTCTCTCCTTCGTACTTTCCTGAGGTGCCATTAGATGAGCAAAACATTCTGCATTCTCTCCAACAGTGATGACATTATATTAGTCCAATCTTCTGGTTCGTATATCTCAAGGCACAGAACATGTGCTCTTTACAGACCCAGCACCAATATTGAAAAGAAGCTTCTCAAACAAACATTCTTCATTGGCTGCTCCTGCGTTCTTTCCTCAGGCTTTATTTTTAAAGGGCAACCACTGGCTCCCCAATTGCAGCATTTTGCCCTCTAAGCTGGAGTGATCAATCCGCACAGGCGGTTGGGCACTAAGTGTTGTTCTACATGATACTTTTAAAAAGTTTGGAAGGCTAACACCAGTGCATGTATCAAACTGTTCTTAGTCATCGTTCCTTAGAAATCCTTCCCTCCCCAGTTCTTCAGTCTTTCTTCAGAGCCTGTGTAGGTGGAATATGCTACTTGATAAATGCAGTCTAATTATATAACCTTGCTTCTTCTTTTAAAAGATGTTTTAACCAGGGTTACCTTATTTTGACTCAGTTATATAATAGGGTTGTAGAATGCCGAAGCCCATACACCTACACAAATATTAATTTTATTTCTGGCTTGTTTGATTGCAAGAGACTCAGCCTCTAATTTTACAAAGTGTTAAGGGTAACGGTGCCTTTGACAAAGCGCTCTGCCTTACCCTTTTTCTCTATTATTCAAACGTCTTCTAAGTCAAGCTGTCCTGTGTCCCAGGGCTGGTACCAGCCACACTCCTTGGGTGGATCTGTGCGGCAATTTCTCTCCCACGAGGTCAAAGGAGGGAAAGTAATAACGTCAGGAGCAAAGATACATCATGAATTTAAAGTGATATAGTTTCCCATGAAATAAATCTAAGCTAACTTTAAAATGTTCAGTTCTAAAAATGTGGACTCTCAATGCTGTCAGAAATGAAAAGGAAACGATGGCATTTTACATTTATGCTGGGGAGGGCCATAGACAAAACTTCATGAAAGCGCAGACAGCCGTTCACACCATTTGTACATCAGAGGCGCAACAGCTTGAATCCTATAACCTACTACTGAATGCCTTCAGTGAAGATATAAAGTTAACAAAGCAACATGGAGGTGAGACTGACCCCTAGAACAACAACAACAACAACAACAACAACAACAACAACAACAACAAACTGAAGGAAACCAGCGGGGTTTCCTCTGTCCTGTCTCTTTTTCATCCCCACATCGATTCTGTGCTCAGCAGAAATGTCTAGGAGAATGATGTCTACCACTTTCAAGGAAACTTACTGTAAAAAAAAAAACAGTTTAAACAGCAAACAAAACACGGTAGCATGGCAATTAGCACACACCCTGGGCTGAAGAATGTTTAGTATTTTCAGCTTGAGTTTATGCGCAAGAATACATTCTTCTGAGTGGCACGGGGGTTGGTAATGGCTGCGGGTAATTTCTTCCATATTTATGTAGGTTTGTTTTGCTCTACCAGCAAAAGGTTACAAGATGGGATTGGAGCCAATTATATAATAGCAGCTCTATAATTTTCAAGTGTGATATGACTGCAGCCATTGAATCAAAAGGTAGATCAATTCTTTCACATATTATTGACAGAGATAAACAAAAATCTTTACCAGTGTTTATTTTTTTAAGTGAAAAAGCAAAAAAGTTATATTTTAATCATATGCAGATCAACACAAACTTAAGAACTGATGTCAACATCTGTTGTTGACATTGAGGTTAATAACCTTAATATTAAGAATTCTCACTGTTAGAGGGGTTTTGGGGGGGCAACATTCCATGTTGTTTTATTTTTTTCCGCAGTAAAGAGTTTGTTCATTAATTAGTCTTATCTACCTCTGAACTCAGTAATAAAAGTTGTTTGATTGAGTAATGAAGATGCCGTAACATATATGAACACCCGTACAAAGACCCGTGCCAGCAATCCTGGGGTTTGCTTTCTTGCTTATTGTATGCCTCCAGTTCATAACAATCAGTGTCAACCTTCATTAGAATCTAACCCTGCAAACTCTTTTCCCTTATCTTGAATGTTTCAAATGCTGGAAGAAAAATTTTTTTTTAGAGCACCAAAAAATCTTTAAGGGAGGAAACAGAACATGTGTTTCAGCAAACTAAAGGGCAGAAGGAGAAAGCACTGAGGGAAAACAGTGCAGTGCAGATCAAATAGGGATGACGAGGGGAACCCCGCCCAGCCTGGCACCCCGCGCCTGCTGCGCGAATCTCAAGGCAGCGCTGCGCAAAATCCCTAGCGGAAAGAGTTGTTGTCTATCATACCTCCTAGTTTTTATTCACTCTTTCAGTTCTTACGCTAGTGAGACAATACGTTGCTTACGCACGCGGGTCTGATCTATTTCATTTATGAGTATGGTCTCTGTGAAACGAAAGGAAAGTGCTCAAAAGTAGAGGGCAACTGGGATACGGGATAGGAGCAGAGAAAGAAGGGGAAATCATGTACGTGTGTATATAAGGATAGCTAACGATGGTACTGCTGTCTTCTATTACTTTACTCAAAGGAACAGTTAATTACTGTTTGATCAATGTTGCATGTCTGTATTTGTTTTCCTGGGAAACCACTTCAAAGATATCAATAGTAATGCAACAACCATTGTTAATTTCCTACCATTTTGTGTATAACTCTGTATTGTTTGTATTGTTCTTATGCTATTTTGTAAATGGATGCCTGTTAATGTTTTCCTTCTTTTATTTTTAAAGTAAATAAATTTAAAGCAAAAAAAAAAAGAGTTGTGGTGGCAATTGTTTGGTATCCATTCTGACTGCCCTACTTAAGAACACTACTTTCAGTTTAACCCTAGATTGACCCAAAATATAGGTGGATTTTTATCACTGATATGGTACTACAATGTGCCACTTCCAGAATGAATCTACAATCTGGCCATCATAATACCAAGGCTTTATTAAAATGCAGTAGAATTCAATAAAATTAACTGTGTTTTTAAGAGAAAATCATCTACATGTCACATATGTTTAAATCATTATTCCTCAAAGCTTACTAATTGTTAAAGTTCTTCTGCCGTATGTCTGAAGTAGCATTCAGAAGATGAAGTCAAAAGATAATGATAAAATAAAATGAACATCCCTTCATTTTACTGTCTGATGTGTAGAAAGCCAAAAATCTGTCTTCAAAGTCCCTGGATAGAGATACAAAGCTTATGCTTCAATTTTGACTAAATTCAAAAACAATAACCAAGAAAACCAACTTTTGAAAAAAGCAATAGGCAAAAATTCATTATTATCTTACTATTCTACTTTATCCATATTAATATTTTACTTACAAATAAAACTAATCCTTACCCCCTTAAAAAAGTCCTTCAATGTATATTATCCCACTTAACTTAATTTTCAACTTTATCCCTTTCAAGTATTCTTATTGTTATATTATTATTATTATCATGCTTATGAGAGTATTGAGACTCAAGTTCAACAATCTTCCTAAATTCTCAAGAACAAACAAGCAGCAAAGCTAGGCAAAGTGAGCGCACAAATTCACTTTTCGTAAAATAAAGTTGGTATCTCTTCCTTTAGTACTGCTTCAACTCTTCCACATGCACAGACAATTCAGAAATTAGGTATTTAATAGTATATATCCCTAACAATGCCACATCACTTCATATCTGAGATGTGTTCTATGTTTTTAAGTCAATGGGAGGTTAACAAATGCATGGACAAAATGGCAGAAAACAACACTGTAGAAGGTGTCTTAGGTTGGATTTCCACAAATCAGAGGCTGAGGCAAGATTGAGAACACAGGTGGTACACTGAGGGTGATTATCAAGAACAGGGGAAGGAGGCAGGCAGTTGGGGTCAAGGACAGAGCTGAACAAGGTGTGGTCTCAGGTGGATTTCTCCCTGGGGCTGGTACCAGGGGAGCTAGGGAGTTAGGATTGTACCCCTGACATGGTCCCCTATGGAGACCGAATGGTCTTGAAGCAAACTGCAGGCTATCTCAGACCTTTGGACTACAAGTTTCCAAAGAAAGAGCTAGGTTAGGGGTGGTGGTTGGAGAGAAGACAGGACAGGGAGAGGACAGGAGAGGACAAGCCTCTCTAGCAGCAGCTAGGGAATCATCAGCCCAGGAGGATCCAGCACAGCACCAATATTACCCCACAAGGCATGATGATGGTCTGCTGGACATTGATAAGTTCCCTCTCCCAGCCATTGGAGTGTATCTCCCAGGCATTTCTGGGGAAATAAGTGGCTCAAGCATCAGTATCATACATTTTTGACTTACAAGTTGTGCCTTTTCTTTAAGGTAACAGTAGCAGCAGGATTATTTGGTCATTTCAAATGTGCCCATTCCTACAAGGATACTGCAGGCAAGTGAGATGATAGGCTCTTGAAGAAGCTCATTTGAAGCTATGCACAGTGCTACACACCTGAAGCCCCAACTACTCAGGAAGCTCAGCAGATGGAGCACAGGCTCAAGGCCAGGTGGGCAAATTAGTGAGACTCTGTTTCTAAATAAAAATAAAATGGTCTGGGGATGTAGCTTGGTGACAGAACACTTGCCTAGCATGCACAAGGCTGTGTCTTCAAGCCACACACACACAAAAGCAGTTGGAGAAATATTCTATAAAAGTAATAGCTTCTCTATGAAGTGGAAGCAGATCCATACCATCTGAGGTAGACTGATTTCATTAATAGTATAGGTAGTAACCTTCATGCACGCTGAAACTTTGTAGCTCCCTCCTACTCTGGCCCTTGGTGTGCCCATTGGTTTGCCCACACACTTGCTTAGAACAACAGGATGTTAGTTGACTTCATGCAAAAACATGTTACACCTGAGCATTTCTGCTATGTGATTGGTGTACAAATCTAGGTTAGGGGTAGCTAAACAAAAAATCAGAACTAACCTTCAAGAGGGTAAGGTACCATGGGAACTGAACTCTGTCCCTTCAGCTGATGCCATGTGAAGGCCACCCCTGCTCAAAGACAGGATCCAGCAAACCCACAGCAGATGACAGACATGTGAAAAAGCCTAGCTGAGATCTGCTCAGAACAGCAGAACCAACCCAACTGTATTTCTAGAAACAGTAAGTGGCTGTACTAAGCCTCAGGTTTTGAGGTGGTTTCTTATATAGCTTTATTTTTGCAGGAGTTAACATACAAATTCAATGTTTTTCCAAAAGCCTCAGTACTGACATTGACTGGTAAAGAAAACTTCAGAGGTCCAGCATCAAGTTAACAAAGCATGTGACTAAGTCAAAAAAGGGACTCCAAAAGATGAAGGGATCTGACTTCATCCTAAATATTTATTAGGATGAATATCATATTAGGTCAATATGATTATTTTTAAAATAAAAATATCATTCTCTACCCTACTCCAGTGATTTATCTCCACAATGGCACTTAGATGATTTCCCAATGGTGATGGTAGAAAAAAACCAGAAATAATTAAATAATGATTCACACATCACTAAATATTGTTTGCTCTCTCTTGGTACATGGTTCTTATTATTCAGGAACTTTCTTTACAGTATAAGACTATGACTTGGTTATTATTATTATTATGACTTACCAAACTTGACTGGAACTTTGAAGACATCGATTTTGCTCTGCAATTCTCTAACTTAGAAATGACTTCACTTTATGCAGGGTAGAATCATTAAGTAATGTTAAGCACAAGGCCACACTGACATATAAACTTGGGATCTACCCATACTGGTAAATGATCATGTTTTCAAAGCATAAATAAAAAAAATAAAATGTGAAAGTTCTGCTTCTACGTTCTTTCAAAGTTTCCTTCAAGCTAAAAGCATCTACTTAGTTAGAAATGATCATGATATCATTATTTGGATATTAAATAGCTGCCCCATCCTTTGGCAGGTCTTAAATGGCTCACTGTCATTCCCTCACGGAATGAAAGTCTTTGAGTTAAAGATTCTAGCAATAATAATTAGCTTAAAATACCATGCGCCAAATTCATAACTAAAACATTGTATATATATCCATTTATTTCATCCTTAAATTACCCAGTGGGATGGTACAGTTATTGCCAGTCTATCAGTGAGAAAACGGAGATTAGCCCAGATCACCTCCCTAATCACTGATGCCACTGGTAGAACTAGGACTGAATCCAAGCATACCTGCCGCCAAAGCTTATGTTCTTAAACACTGGAATTATGTACAATATCAGGCAGATGAGAAGCTGTTCTCAATATGACCAAATCCTGGATTGAAGAATAACTTCCTATTAGGGTTATAAGCTGGAAAACACAGATCCTGCTTTCAAAGTTTCCTTGTTAATGACCCCCCAACCCCCATAATGCATCATTCAAGTTGGTAGATGACATGGACAGAATGTTTCTGTCACTCCAAAATTCCTACATAGATGAGGTAGGGCCTTTGAAAGGTAATTAGGTTTTGACTGTCAAGAAGCTGGGAGGCTTCTGATGGGATTAGAGTCTTTATGGAAAGAGGAAGACAGACTTCTTAGATTCATTCCTCCTCCTCCTCCTCCTCCTCCTCCTCCTCCTCCTCCTCCCCCCACCCCCTTCTACTCTTCCTCTCCTCAAAAGCAAGGTTATGTAAGCCTCTGGCCCACAGCATGAAGATAACTGAGCTGGCACTAACCAGGCACCAAACCAGCCAACACCTTGCTGTTGGCCTTCTCAGCCTGTTTCTCAGTAAGAATCACATGTCTGCTGGTCACCCATTTGAGGCTAATTTGTTATAGCAGCCTGGCCTAAAGTAGACTTCAAATTTTGGGAAGTGTAAGAAATTCTAACATTGACATTGGAGACAGGTTTTTAAAATAGCCAGGGATACTGAGAGATTTCCAAGGGCAGAAGAAAATTTAAAACTCTACATAACCACATATAATTGCAGAAATGTGTGCGACCACAGACCTATAGAGGTAATGTCTACTCTATGCAACGTATACCTAAATTCAAAGGTAGAAATTAACAATGTCTGACTTGGTATTATTACAGTGTATTGTAAGCCAAAAATAATGTTAATTGAAAATTTTAAAAACATATTTCGTGTATTTATTGATAACTATAAAATACCTGCCCAATTTGAGTTTGCAACATCAGAATACAGAATCAAAAGTGTTTTCTCTTCATAGGTAATTAATTTCAGCCCATGATAAAGCCATGTTGGTAATCAGCGACATCCAATCTAGACGTAGTTGTCCAGCCTTCATAGGGAAAGGCTGAACTCAAGACCCATTTCCTCAATGAATGACTGAAATTCATTTACCAAGCTTTTTCCTACTACATAGCTTACTATATCCAAAGCAAACATAAATCTGCACAGGACAAGGATGTGACCAAATCAAGAGTAGCAAATTCATTATAAAGATTTTATGGTATTGACACAGCTTTTCTCCAAGCAAATTCCATAGCTAATCAACACTTCTCTTGGGGTCCAAGGCTCCATGCAGAGCATCTAATCATTTCCTTTTCTTTGTGGCAAATTGTAGTGGATATTAAGTTTGCCGCACTTTTGGAAGACAATTAGAAATCACCAAATGAAGAATAAAATGCTTAGACACTACACATGTGGAAAGTACACCAGGCTCAGTTCACTTTTATATATTACAAGTGCACTGACAAGTGCATGCTTATATATTACAAATTCCTTTCAAAAAGCACACCTTATATAATATTTGGAAATTTCTCAATTTGGAGAAACATAGGGTGTGGATAAATTTAATAAATTTAGTTATTCAATAAATTTTATTTAACAGCTTAAAAAGCATATACCTTCATGCAGGACACTGTGTACATGAAACCATTTAACAAAAATATCTCAAGGGCGTCCTGAATAACTTCCAATTTTTGTATCCAAGTTTTGAAAAGCATCATCGTCTGTGCAGAGTGCACGGTGGGGCTGACCGCTGAGGATGTGGGCTCAAATGCCTGTGTCTTTTATCTCTTTTTTCCAGGCTCCAGTACACACATACAACATGTGAGTTCAAACAAGGGTGTAATGAACCGCTGGGAAGGCACAAAGGTAGACTCAAAAGGAGCTGAGATGTGGATAGAAGGATTAACATTTAGTATTTACTATGTAGTGATCCCCATCCAGTGTCTTCCACATGCACTGACTTATCCTCAAAACAATCTCATGAAATTGAAGCCATTATTGTCCCTGTGCTACTGTGATGCATAAAAAGATGAAGTAATGTGGGCTCCCCAGGAAACGCATGATGGAGATTAACTTCAACCCCAGGTGGTCTGTCTTTGAACTCAGCCCTCCAAACCACTTTATATTAGACTCAGTAAGTACATTAGATTACAAAACCTATAGGACCGATAGGTATATACAAATCCTGTATTTAATACAATTTTTCCTCATAGAGTAAACTAATTACTATATGAATACATATTTATCAGTGCCCTTTCTGTTTTTCTTTCTAATTTCCTCTTCCTAACAGGTTCAACAAGAAACAAAAGATTATGAACAAAATTATTTTAGTACCTGGTTATTTCTAAACTTACTTGATTGAACTATTCTCAGCAGATTATATTCATTTTGTCTTCGAGCCTTAAATGACATTTTAGCATTTCTGGTCCAAGTTTTGAGCTAAGTATAGCAATTATGTTCTACATGGAAATGATGCTTTGGGGTACACTCCATCCAAAATGTAGAGCTTTTAGAGACATCTATGAACAGAGAGTTCATGTCAAAAAATACTTTTGAATCAAGGCCTCGGTGTACAACACATTTTAACTTACAATTAATTCGCTTACCCGCACTCCTAGGAAAGCCTTTGTTCAGTGGAGCAAGTTTTAGAATGTTCTCAGAGCAAACACAATCCTTCTGTTAGTGGTAATATTGAAGGTATAATATTTTTTATAATCAAATTGAGAGAAAAATCCCCCAGTTTAAGTAAATGTTCTATTTATTAACAAATGGATTAGGATAATTTCCACATCATTCTTCTCTTTACTGTGAGTTCATTTAGAAGCAGAAAAGAGTGTCCTTGTGGCAATTATCTAAAGGACTCCTTTGCATTGCTTTGGTGAAACTAGCAAGAAAGGAAACAGCAGCCAGGTTGATCACACTGACTGTGCCAGATAGTGGCCTCCTTGTATCTCTACCCTTTGCTTTGAGACTCGGACATTTCTCCTATCAAGAAGTAAGTGAATTTCTCCTGTCGTTAAATCTGGACTAGCCTGTGACATGCACAGCCAGCAGGATGCAGCCAAAGTGACACTGTACCATTTCTAATTTAGGCCTCAATCTGCCTTCAACAGTCCCGTTGGCTCTCAGAATGCCACCTCTGTCCTGTGTGCAGGCCTCCACGAGTGTGTGGAAGATGAGAGATGATCCAGTTGACACCGCATGGAATCCACCCACCAACAGCCAACCCACTTATGATTAGAGCTGCTCACAGTTCCATGGCTGACAAGACACATAAGGGACCTAACCGAAACCAGAACTACTGGGGAAGCCCATCCTTGAAGGATGGCCCACAGAATGGGCAGTAACCAAGAAGTACTACTATGTATCATAAAGTATAATCATAAACTTTTAATATATTCACCTTCTTATATTTTTATGTAGTCCCAATTCTCAAGAAACGTGCTGACCATGACATACAGTTGGCTTTAATGACTCAGTGGTTTGTGAAAAGAATGATTCACAAATAGAACATTTTATATTTCTATCCAGTGTCTCCATAGGTGTGCATGTGCTTATATTTATATACACATATACTTAGAAATTTCAAAACAATGCTTATTTTAACTATCTCATTTTCTAGTATATTCTCTTACATTTTATTCTTCTGTTCATTTTCTTAAAGTGCTGGTCTCCAACCAATAAACTGATTCATAACTTACTCATGGGTCAAGGCATCTAGTTTGAGAAATACTGGAGTTAATTTCCATCTGCTATGAATCACAGTCATTAAAAAATGTTCTGATGATAAAGTACTTGCCTAAGGGCTGAGTTGTTCTTTGCTCGCTGTTAAGACTTTTTCCTCCACCCTGAGTGGCCACAGGTAGGTTTTCCAATATAGTAGTGACAACGATTAACAACTTCCTAGTGCTTTTCAGGTTACCAAGCATTTTTCATATATATTACCTCAAACCTCTATTGGGTTAATTGCCAAATGAAATACAATATTGTACAATTAAGTTCAATTTTAGGTAGATGGGTAATTTTATTATTCAAGATAATGTGAACCTTCAGCAACCATAATATATCACACCCTTTCCCAAGCCCTGGTAATTTAGTTAGTTTTGAATGTGTGACATAAAGGGATCTTGAGGGAACAGTACATATTATTCAGCCAAAAAGCTTCTCACAGCTGTATAAAATAAGTTGACCAAATTAGATAGCACTTTTCAAGTTGTTTATAATTTATTGATTTGAATCATGGTCAAAAGAAGTTACAAAGCCCAGCATGGGTAGCCAGAAAAGAATTTTATAAACATGTATATAGCATCCCTCAGGGAAAAGAACAAAAGCTTGATTTATAGCCATCCTGACAAAGTCACTCATGTAACTACTGATTTTAATAATTACTCTGGGACAACAGAATAATAGTGTTTGATGGGGGTACAATGCGTGGGTGTTACCTCCGTCAGTTAATCTTAGCTTACAAATGTTGACAGGTTTATCTGAACTAGTATACAAAATTTTCTTTAAGTGTATCAAGTAAGTATTCTCAGGTAGATAGAATCTCCCTACTGCAAAATGTTGTTTTCATTTTAAAGAGACATTTTAAGGACCACTTTAACAGTCAATATGAGAAGGAGTTTCAAGGGCTGGGGATATAGCTCAGTGGAATAAGCACTTGCCTAGCAAGCGCAGGGTCCTGAGTTCGATCCCCAGTACTGCAAAAAAAAAAAAAAAAAGAGAAGGAGTTTCAGAGAGCCAATAATATACATGCAGGGTCAATGGAAAAAAAATCTATCCTAATTTCTCAAAGGATACTGTAGTTTGGTTTTAAATTTCCCATTTTTGCATCACACAGCATTTAGAGTGAAAACGGTAACTCTTAAGACTTCCACTGAGAAAACAGGCATCAAACCAGGCATATCTGTCGCAGGTAAACCTAAACATGCAGTCATCTAAATACAAGCACAGAGAAACAAAACTGAAGCATCAGTATAAAATTATTTTATCTCAAGGTTATTGAGTTGACACTAATAAATTATTTCTATGGGTAAAAGACATGAAATAAAGAGTGCTCCCTCCGCAAACACCTCCATCAAACAGAAAGTGAGCCGGTCAGTGAATTCTCCACTCAGTGCTCTGTGCGGAGGAGGTGAATAGGGAGCAGCGGAAATGTGAATCAAGGGACACTTCCGTTTCCCTTGGTGCCCTAATGAGGTACCAGCAAAAGCAACCTTAGGAACACTGCGGCCCAGCTGCATTGCTTATGCATAGACCACTATTCAGTTCATTTGAAATTTTCGTCGAAGTGGAAGTCACGTTGATTCCAGTGCTCCACAAGATCACTGGATATAAGTACGCATTACTAATTTCACAACCTGCCTCTCATCCTCTTTTCTTGCATCCCCAAACTGCGGGGTTAAGCGCAAGGTTGTGCAAGATGTCTTGGTGTTAGCAGCTCTCTGCAACTCAACACAGGATTCACCAACCTACAGGCAGAGGTTTCTCAAGTGAAGTCAGCGGTGTTACCTCAACAGAGGGACCTGGGTGGTTGTGCACTGCAGATTGGAAAATGTGCCTTCTGTTGGACACTGTGACCAGCCACTCCTGATGCCAAGCAGTGAACCCTGGGAGTGAAGGTGGGCTGAGAACTTCCATGTTGTTTGAGCGACTGGATCTGGAGTCTCCTAAGTTCCTATACTGAATTTCTTTCTCTTTATCCAGTTTACAATGGATAAACCATCCCAATCCACTTCCTTCATTACCCATATATTTTTACTTCCTATTTTTAGTGCATTGGGGATTGGGAGACCTGACTGAACTCTCAGGTAATAATTTCATGTGGGCCCTTTCCCAAGAGCTTACAAAAGGCAACTGTCAGTACTGAGCTCCTGGTGATATCTTACTAACACAAAGATTCCTAATTTCATGGCAATAAATTTCTTTCCTCCATGGGCATTTTTATCCATTTGCCTTCACAGTAGCAAACAAGCAATGTCACCATAAACTTTATCATTACAAAATCTGCCCCAATTCTGAAGGCTTTGTAAGCAAGCAGGTCTAAGTGTGTATCTCACTTCAAGCTATATTATCTATGTTGTTGGAAAATTCTCTTTCCTGTTCTCATAACCATAACAGATGTCTACTAGAAGAATACATGCTTTTCTAATAACCAGCAGGCAGGAAATTCAGGAAGCACTCGAAACAGCATATATAGTTTCTTTAGGATCCAATGCCCACCCAACCATGCCACTGCGGCCTCTCTTTGCCTTACAATTTATTTTCTAATAACTCGGAGTAACTGATAAATTCCAGAAGCTTTGCCAGGCCTTAGGTGCTTGTGATTGTGTCATTTCTTATGTTTTAAATGCCCCTCTGCCCTGATCTTATCCACCTAGCAAATTCCTACCTGTGGTCCAAGCTGTATCTCCAAGCCTGCACTTCCTACTGTTGCTGGCAGAAGTAAAGTCTTTTCCCTGGAGGGTTTCACTGTCCTTGACATAGCCCTTCCTTGGTACCGTAGTCTGAATATTAGTGTCCCTCAAAATCCATGTTGGAACTGAATCCCCAGTGATATATTATTAGGAAATAAGGCCTTTTGGAGCTGACAGAAGGTTCCAGAATCATGGATAGATTCACACCCTGTAAGACAGACTTAAGGGATTCTGTTTGCCCTTTGCCCTTTGTTCATGTAAGGATGTAGTTCAGAGACATTTGTGATGATCAAACTCCTCAATCCCTCAATTTGTCATTGCACTCGCCAGTATCCATGAGTATGAGCAATGAATTCTTACTGTTCATTAATTATCCAGTTGCAAGTATTTTTGTTGTAGCAGCCTAAACAGCTTCAGATAATCTTATGTCTACTGAATTATTTTTATTTATATCATTTCTAAAAGTTCTGGATGTAGAAGGAGCTACCTTTCCATCTCTGAATCCCAGCAGTTAGCAAGGTCCCTGGAATGTTGTTAGTGCTCCGTATTTATGGACTGAGAGTCTCAAAGAGCCACGAAACACATCGTGGCTCTGTCCCCTGACCCAGCAGCCAGCCGTGTCTGTAATACATTGTTGGGACTGAATAAATATTTGTTCAATGATAGACAGGAAGGAAGATTAAGTGCATGAGTTCATGAAATGTTTGAAATGGAGCCTCTATAAATGCACTTCTTGGAAAATTAGTTTTCTGCTTCTTCAGATTGTATGGTAAGGGATCTAAAAGGATAAGGATTAAAAAAAAACAAAACTCAGGCACAACAAAAAATGTGATGAAAAGAAACTACCAGCCTCCTTTCCTGTGCAAAATCATTTAAAGCATGATGTCACAACGTGCAATGGATCATAAAATAACAAAGTTAAAGAAATAAGATGTCACAGAGGATACAGGTACTTCTAGTGACAATCTATGGTACGTGATTATTAAATTATATTTTTCTTTAACCAATCTTGCAAAATACTAAATGGGAAACAGGAAAGGAGAAAAACTTCTTTCGCTAAACACTTTGAAAGCAGTCTCCTAAATTTGAATTTCTCATTCTCTGGATCAGATTTTCACAGATTCGGGATGATGTCCATCAGATACGGAATGATAAACTTAAACCGAAATCCCAGTTTTCAACAGCTCGTTGCATGTTTGCTTTCCTAGCTGTGTTGGGGAAAATGTACTCCTTGGCAGATAATACCCCCTCCAACTATACTAAGCCAGGAATTGAAGCGAGTTGACCTGCTGTCAATATTTTTCACCTAAAACAATGATAGTAAATCTCTGGCAGCAAACTTAAGCCTCAGTTCTTTGGGCTTCTAATCCACTGTCCTTATGGTCATAAAGTCCACATGAGTGAAACTGGAAACATAGAGAATTCGGGGAGGGCACGGCTATTATTCTTAGTCACGTCAGAGAAATGGCACAGACAACAATCTGCCAATAATCAAAAGAAACAAATTGAGGCTCAGGGCCTTCTGGTTACGGGACCTGCTGGAGTGACACACACAGACAGGCTGTCTCATCTGGCTGCTTCTGGCTGACGTTCATGAAGACGGGGCTTTGATGGAGGCTCAGATTTCAAGAGTGGACGTGACCTCAGACAAGGAAGCACAGAGCCAAAAGAAACTGAGCTCTCCATTTACGATACTTTCTGTCCATCACAATAGGTCAGAAGATGCTCCATCGTTTCAGGAGGCTTCATAACTAATTTTGGAATCTTGCTATTACCCACCATTGAAGTTTCTGGTTACGGGTCTCATCCAGCTTCCACGAAAGTCTACTTTTCAATTCCTTCCAATGATGTGCAGGTTCTTAACCCGGACAACGATAATATGAGAATGGTAACAAGCTATGAAGCACAGGTGAAATGTTTTATTGACCTACTTCCAACACACTCCGGGTTGTTCATCAGCAACTTCTAATTGCTCAAGAGATTTCAAAATGAGGCGCATTAGGAGTAATGACACTGAGATAGATCATCTTCTTAGAAATATAAATGCCTTTTTAAACATGTCAAAGACAATTAACAGGTTCTGTGGAGCTTTACTATTTCTAATAACTCTTTCTTCCCTTCTGATTTCTGAAATTTTCGTGAAATATTCTTTACTTGTTTTACAAGTTGTTCTTTTTCTAAATCTCTAAGTGAGAGGCGAAGAGTATACCTTCTTAAAAGTAGGCCCCTCGCTTTAACCATTCATTTTAGAGCAATAGGCCTGCACACCTGGAAAATCGATCACCAACCGCTTCCTCCTACGAGGAATCATCTTAAAGTTGCTTCCTGCACGCCATCTCCCTTGATCTTCTAAAGCCCAAATCAAACGCTCTTGGCCACATTCAGATTGTGTCTGGCAGAACTTTTGACTGAAGAGGCTGACATTTGAGTCAGATTTTTGTTTTGGTCTTCAAAGATGGATTTCATTTTTGATGAGAAGTATTGTTTTAGTAGCTGCTCACAACTATAATGGGTGACTTTGACCCAAGTAGCCAGCTTTCCCAGCCCACTGGAAGGTCAATGACTTGTAATTTTAATAAATCATTTTATCTACCTAGTCTCTATAAAGTTTGACAGTGTTTGGGAGTAACCCTTGTGGCCACCCCTATTTCTATGGCCAATACCATGTACCCATCCCCACCTTCTGCACATGTTTCTACCTGCACCTGAGGTCTCCTTCCAAGCTTTTCCTTGGGCCCTTGTAGCTGTCCTAACAGTATAAAGAGCTAGAGGCAACCAATATATTATATTCCACTCGTGCTGCCGTAGGAGTGTGAAAGGCAAGCTCCCTTGCCTGCAGGCAGCACAAAGTCAGAGGCAGCATTCCTATTTTGCATCGTCATTCTGTGCCTGGGACTTCACCTAAAATGGAACCTATATTTGGTTTTCTTCACAAGTCTCCCAGGATCCTTCCCTAATAAATTCTCTGAATATAATTCTTCTCTCAGTTCTGATTCTGGGGAGCCCAACATAGGACAAAGGGCTAGTTTCAGAGCTGTCCTTTCCCCAGGAGGACAGGGAGTTGAAGGGAAAGAAAGCTAATATTTACAGAGCACTCACTCGGTACCATGCATGCTCTATCTCATTGGCTCTCACCCAAGAGACGATCCATGTGCCATCTGGACACTTGGAAGGAAACTCACAAGCTAAAGAGGAGAAACACAGCATCTGTGTACACGGCCCTGTCCTGTAGTTGTCCTCCTTAGCTGACTGAAAAAGGTCATTTCCCATGCTGTTCATTGTTTCCAGGAGTAATAGTAACTATTTCCCTGATTACTGACCATTTGGTACTACGTTCCAAGTACTAGGATAATGTGCACATGTGTCTGTGGGGTGGGATACTAAATTAATTTAAATGCATAAATTCATAGATCTTGTAAAGATAGAAAGAGAATCTGAATCCTACTTTAGCTAATGCTTAAAAACTATAATTTTCTTCTACTATGTCATGTGAGCAAAAGTAAATGCACAAAAAGTAGTGGTCCCCAAAGTTCAAATTTAACATGACTTTCTGAAGCTTCTTGGACAAAGGTACTCTCCCTTCTTGATACAAGGCCTCCCGAAAGAAAAATGTGAAGTTGAATGACCAAGTTAAAGTGAAAATCATCTGAAGCCTTTAAAAGAGAGATGGTTCCTAAAAAATTTTAGAATGACCTGAAAATGAAATTAAACTTATATTGAGAAATCAGAAATGCAGGGATCTCAGTTAGTAAGCCCAATAGACAACTGATATTTTTATGTGGCTCAGTTTATCCCTCTGATAAGTGTGGGCCCTTCTGTAGCACGATGAGGCACAGATTCTGCCAACTGAGTATACTGAGAAAGAATTCTGAAGGCATAGAAAGGGCTGTCCTTTAGAAAGGAAATATGATAATGTTCTTTGGAAAAGGTTCCATTGATATGTGTTATAAAGTCACATGAGTTAGAAATGGTTTGGATACCTTGCTATGTAAGCAAAGAGTCCTACTGACTTGAAAAGCCACAGCATAATGCCATGTCATTTGGTTACCTGAGAAATAGAGATTAAAATCATTGCAGAGAAGGACTTCAAGAGCATGAGGGTAGCTCTACTGTGTGGAGAGATTCAATTCAGCTTAGACATTCAGAACAAGCAAACTGATATCTCAGAAAGAAATGCCTCAGGAAAAGAAAACCAACAGTTTGCACATTATAGGATAAGTATATTGGAGGCTTTCTCAGCAAAACCCATACATACGCACATACATATATCCACACAATAATAAGATATTGGTGCCAGCAGAGTGTGAGTGAATTAAATAAAGTAAGAATTTTTTTTTCATTGATTTTCATCCTGAATAAAATAGCAATTATTTACCATTCTCTATCTTTGCTTCTGCCATGTGACTTGGCGTTGATTCCCTGGTGGAATGTGGGTTAGCCCAGTAGCTTGTTTTGACTTAAGAGAAAGGGAGGAAGTTACCCTGGGCCAGTTCTAATGGAAGGCTCAAGACATCTGATATGTTTCCATTCTTCCTCTTGAAACCATCCTGACACCATTTGCATAAGCCTGACATTCCCCCCTACAGGTTCTGGTCTGTGTCTCAACCTCCCTGTTACTCTGGCTCACTGGCAATCTGCATGACAGCTCTGCTTAGCTGTATCTGCAGTGAATCACAGACTTGAGTGATCCTGAACAAAACAGAAAAGTCACTACTTTTTCGGATGATTTCATACACAAAATCCAGTTATCTGATACATGTCTCATCTTTTGTTTTTCAATTTTACTGCTGTCTGCGATTGACATGTAATTATAGAGTTTTCCCAAGAATCACCCTATTTCATGTTAGCAATGAACATGCATGTATAAAATAATACATGCAATGAACTTCTTAGTTGAGAGGTAATTTGCATAGTAGATACAAAGCACAGACACTCAAATGGGAAAACCAGGGTCTGAGTCTGAATTCTGCTGATCTGATGCAAGTTATCTCCTTTTTTTCATCCTCTCATCTGGAAAGAGGGGGAAACAACACCAGCACCTTCTTGCATTGCTGTATAATTAAATGAATACACTCTAAGCCCTTATTACCATGCCCCCTACACAGCAAGCAATAAACACAAGCAAATCTTGAGCTCCAACCATAAGCTCTTCTCAACATACCTAGCACACAGACTCTCATATGCCATTTTCTGCAGTTTTTATAATGGCAAAAGGGCATATATACACTCCACCACTCAGTGTTAGTTACTTTTCTCTCTTGCTGAGACAAAATACCCAATGCCCAAAATTAAGGAAGGAAAGGTTTATTTAGTTCACAGTTTCTGTAGGTTTCAGTCTGTAATCAGCTGGCTCCATGGCAGGGTGGCATGGCACAGGGGAAATAGTTCAAGGCAGCAAAAGACAGCAAAAGCAACATGAATGAAAGAGGGAAGAATAAGCCTCTTTTCCTCCCTTACATCATATGCCAGCTATTCACCCATATCATCTCCATATCTTCCTCTTTCATAAGCTCAGGATATTTATAAAGTAATCATCCTGGCTCTCTGTTGAAATAAACTTCTAAACTTCTCAAGTGGACACAATATATCAACCACTGCACCCCTTTTGATGGATGGGAGGATGCCTGAGACCACTAAAGTAAGTGATAAGCCCGGATTGCTACTTCAGAGCACAAAACCTTTCTCACTTCAGAGTACCAAAGACCCATCACCAAAAGAGTGGTTGAGTAAACTCTGATATATCCATACTATGGCCACCATAACATGTCCATTAAGTTATAGGGATTCGCATGGAATTTCACTGGATGAAAACACACAAGATGCAGGAATATTTGCATATTATAAAAGCACCTTCATAACACAAAGACAAGGACATTTACCTATGGATGTGAATGCAGAGGGTTATATATGTACACCCTTGCAAGCATATGTGTAAATAATGACTATGCCTTATTATATCAGAACATGACAACTATGTCAGACACAAGTATGTTCTCACAAAGAAAACATAGTGGGGGTGTAGAAGAAACAAGGAAAACATCCATAACAAAATAAGACTGCACTAAAGAGATTCCCCTCATGCTCTATGGATATATAGCTATAAATTTTTAGGTAAAAAAATCTTAAAATTGAAAAACCTTTTCTCTCTTTTTTTCTGATATGATATGGTATAGAATATTATTATCTGTTGTGCAGAGCCAAAATAAAACCTCTTCCCAGCCACACTATGTTACTACTTTCACAAGTAAAACAAATTTTTCTCTTTGAAATAAATGCAGAGAAGTTTCAGTCCCTTTGTATTTACCTGTACACTTAAATTGCATCCTCTCCTCCCCAGCTTGGCCCCACATCAACATTTTCTGCTAGAGTTTGCCTCTCCCTTCTCTGTGGAATTGAAAATGAGGCAGTCATTTGCCAGGAATCATTTTGAGGCACATAACACATATTGCATACATTTACTGAGGTGTATCTCACACACACTAAGTGCTCCGGTGCACCACTGTGTGGATGTTTGACATCTGTATGCACTCCAGAAACTCCTATCCAGACCAAGGCCAAGTTCACGCCAGATCAGGAAGGGCCTCTTTCCAGGCATCACCCTCCCCGGGAGAAGTGCGTTGCTTTGCTACCACCAGTTAGTTTTGCCTTCTTTGAACTTCATATTATAAAAGAATCATACTTATTTTTTAAGTCCAACTTCTTTAGTTCAACATGATATGAGATTTCATCCAGGTTGCAATTTAACAGCTCGGTTTTTAAATTACTGAATATTATTGTATATTGTGGATCTACTATAATGAATCCATCCTCTTTTTGATATATAACTGAATCATTTGCAGTTGGGACCTATTACTAAATACTAATAAACCTGTGGGCATATCTTGCAACTGTCTCCTGATGGGCACAAAAGTTTATTTCTCTTAGGCCTATATGATAAATATATGTACAGCATTAACAAACACTAATAAATTTTTCCAAAGGGATTGTTATCACTCTGTATTCCCATAAGCAAGGCCTGAGAATACATCTTAGGCAAAAAACTGATATTGTCAGTCTTTGCAAATTTTACCATTTTGGTAGGTAGCATATTATGTTTATAGTGGATCAGAATATGTCATTTTTAGCTTTTTATATTTTTATTTTTATTTTTTTATTTTTATTTTTATTTTTTTTTTTTTTGGCGGTACTGGGGATCGAACTCAGGACCCTGCGCTTGCTAGGCAAGCGCTTATTCCACTGAGCTATATCCCCAGCAGCTTTTTATATTTTTATATTTTAAATTAAAAAAAACTTATTTATACCTGTTTATAAAATAAAATGGTTACATTCATTGTAGAGAATTGGCACATCCACATAACACATCTCAGTTCTGTTTTCCTCTTCCATCCACCCACTTTTATTTTGGCAACTGCAGATTTATTTACTTGTCTTATAGGTCATCATAGAGTTAATTAGCATATATACAGATGAACAACCAGACTAATAGGGCAAAAAGAAACACAAAGCCCATAAGATGATTATAGTGAATGAAGGTACACTTTTAGATATATTGTCCATGCTAGAAACCAATAACTTTCTTTTTCCTATTATCTTTTATTTCACACTTCATTTATATATTGCATTTTTCATACAAGAGAAACTATGTGATGTTTAAACTTGTGTGTCTGATTTACTTCACTTAATAGTATGATACTATAACAAATATTCTGATAAAAATGAACATAAATCTGATCTTTACTAGTAAAATACAAGTTTTTTTAGTTTTTCAAAATTAGTGAACCATATTTAATCTTGTAATAGAGGTAATGTATAGAAATGATGAAGAAACTGAAATTATGTCATAAAGATATTACTAATAGCAAACTCCTATTGTATTACTAGGTTGCATTTGTTTTCAATTATAAGATTTAAAACAATTACCATAGACCTTTAGCATTTGATCTTATCACAAGTTTTGAAGCGATAAATATTCTTGGTTTTCTTACTCCTCAGACAAATTCACATACATTGTTGTCTATTGTGTATTCTTGGAGAATAAATTAGAGTAGTTTTTAGGAATTAAAGTGATTATCAATCTGCTCTGGGGTTAAATAAAATAACTATTGCAAAACACGGCTTGTCTCTTTAAAGGTTCTATTTATATGTATTGGATGACAACCATTAGGAGGAACACAGTTCCCTTAGCTTGAGTTATACAGACCTAAAAATACATTTCCTGGCTTCCACCAGGAACTGGCAGGATCTCAAGAAGGCATCTGTGGTTTGGCTAAAACACAATCATTTCTTCAGAACAATGTCTCCTGCATTAAGGGGATGCCTAGGTCCTATTAGTCCAAGAGGAGGAGTTAGTTAGACTTGCATCTGAAATGTTAAGCACTTCCTGTTTGCATGTGTTGTCTAATGCATGCCATCAGCCTAGCACAGCAGGCTCCAGCCTCTGACGTATGCACAGTCAGTGTTGTACTTGCCTAGTGGAGGAGACACATCGACAGCACTGTGCTTCAGCATGCCCCAAATTTTATTCTATGCCGTGCTATTCTGCAGGCGTCTCACCACCTGATAACCCATCCTAGCTACCTGAAGTTCACTGAAGTCATCCCACAGAGCCAGAAGTAAATTGCAGGTCCAACAGTGATGCAAATTCGGATGTAAAGCTATTGACCACTGGCTTCCGGTTTTCCCCGGAAGCAGCCTCCACAGCCTGCATCATCTCATTACCTCCCAATTTACACAACTTCACATCTTACTGGATCACTGCATACTTCGCTTGTAACCCACAGCCAGTATTTCCATGCCACAAGTGAACCTGAGACAGTTCGCAAACCAGGCACGTACTCTCCTTCTTAGCAATCAGCTTCCTCCTATTTCTTCTTTATTTCCCAGGGCACACCATCTAGTTCCTATGCCTGGAACTGAAAGCCTTCTTTTCCTTGTAACTAATCGCAAATCTTGCTGAACCTTTCAAAGCAACTCCTGCCTTGTCTGCAATTACCATTCCTTTCCCATCTCTGTGGTCTGGTCATCTGCTCTGGGCCCATGTTACGGTCATCAGCTCCTTGCTTGTTCCTATGCCTCAGGCCCTTCACTCTTTGAACTTGCCTTGTTTCAAATCTCTTCCCCACACAAACCTTCCTCTCTCAAGTAGAGGTTTAAGTGCAAGTGTTTCCACTGGCCTTTGAGATAATCCATAAAATGTCTGACTACGCTGACTTCTCATTTCTCTTGCTCCTTGTGCTTCAAATTCTAATCAGTTCCTTGTTAGAGAACCTGCCAGTAACACACTATCTAAGAGCCTGCTCCCAGACCGAAGTAAGTGAGCACTCAAAGCTATTTTCCTAATCACAGCATGAGCCAAGGATGGACATCTGATCTGTGGAGTCCGGCACTGAGGCTAGTGTATCTGTGCTGGGCCTGGATTGAGCATACCCTGGGCAAAGCAAACAGAGTAGTCTGTAGCAATGAAATAAAAACAGGAGCACATAGTAGGAAGGTCAAGGGAAGGAGAGGAGAGACAATGAGTTCTCTAAAGACACAGGAAGCCTTTCTGAGCTCCTATCTCCAAATTCCTGGCTACTGTTCCTCTCGAAGGCCCATTGAACTTTTTGCCAAAGCCCTTTATTCACGAAAATTATATTATCCAAAGACAGTTAAACAGGTAAATACGGTAAACCTTACGTGCGTGTCATACCTGTCTTCATCTAAGTGCCTTTGTAGAGACTCTGCGCCCTCCTGAATTGCTAGCGCCCCCCCCTCTCCATCTAAATCATGACCTCCTTTGTGAACTTGGCTCGAACTCCACTTCTCTTTGCTCCAGCTTTCCCTGATTTGTACCAAAGTATGGATGGTGGGAAAGAAGTAAAGAAAGCTAGAAACCTCAGAATGTATTACTGGCGCTGTATCTCCCTCCCTAACACTCCATTTCCTGATAAGGAAAGCAAGTCAAATAAAATATACTGCACGGGTGTCTTGTACGCATGCATGAGATAGCACATAAAACTCCAGCCTAATTCCTTACCGGTACTCAGTGCCCGATGAACATTGCCTCTCATTTCTTGTATTTTTTGATTCCTCACTTAGACATCAACTTGACACTAAGTACCTACAGAAACATATTATTTATCTGAAAGTACATATGATTTGGGACTCATTCTTCTCAGATCAGGGAGTTGAAGGATGTGTTCTTCCAGGTTAAGAACTTTCAACCTTTCTTGTACTAAACTTGCAAGTGAGATTAAGCAAATGTTGGAGCCCAGCTCACCAAGTGATGGTGACCCAATCTGACTCCATGAAATGGAAGAAAGTGGACCCAAATGACATTAAAATTATTTATTGTAAAAAGCGAAAGCTTAATCTTTCAAGTATATTACTTGCATTTTTAATCAACCCACTCTGCCTATTTCCTTACATTTGGAAAAGCATCAAATGAAGAAATAAAGATTATTCTTCTGATAAGTTTATGAAAATGAAATTTCTAAACGAAGGGAATTTCAATTATATTAGGAAATCCTTCATCCAGAAAAAGTGTAGCAGATGTGAGAACACAGATCCCATTGTTTTAAGACAAATAACTTCAAGCAGGCAAACTAAGAATCTTGTGTTCCAAGTACCTTCCCATAACCACTAATTTGATAACAATACTTTTATTATCCTTCAACTCATTGATTTAAATGGCCAAACAAAACTGGTTTTAAAAATTGGCAAAAAAATTATGAAAAATATAAATCGAATTTCCATGGCAACTAGTTTAACAATATATTGTTTTCTTTTTTTACAAGTTTGGGGAAAATGGTATGGATAATTAGAAATATATAAAGGTGAAAGGTTCTTGAATTTTTATAGCAATTAGCAGAATATTAAAATCGCTCTGCCTCAACTTTCTCATACAATTTTTTTTTTGTGGTACTGGGGATCGAACTCAGGACCCTGCACTTGCTAAGTAAGCATTTATTCCACTGAGCTATATCCCCAGCCCAAAAATCTTGAGTTTTATTTTATTTTTTTAAATTTTTAGGTACCAAGAATTGAACTCAGGACTTATGCTTGCCAGGCAGGCACTTATGCCACTGACCTATAGCCCTGGCCTTTCCTCATACAATTAAAAGGTTGCTAGTGGGAGACAGAATTAGTACAATCACTTTAGAGAATATTTTCTCAAATGCCTAAAATGTAAAATGTACATACTTTATATATCCTAAAGTCAGAGAGTATATGTATTTTATATTTTAGGCATTTAGAAAATATTCTCTAAAGTGATTTATACTTTACACTTCATACATTTACATTTTACACTGCATTTTCCATAAGGAAGTTGTGTATCTTAGTGTTATTTGTGATGTGGAAAATTTTGAAGCAAGTCAAATATCCACCTGAAGAAAATGATATAAAAACAAACTAGATCACAATCACATGAAAAAATATTTTGTTTCGGGTCAAAATTGTGAAGTAGGTATATGCCTATTAGTATGCAAGGATTTCAAAGGTTTACAACTACATATAAAGTGCTAATTGCAGCTGGGCATGGTGGCATACATTTTTTAATCCCAGCACTCCAGGATGTTGAGCCGGGAAAATACAAGTTCCAGCCCAACCTGGAGAACTCTGTGAAATCCTGCCTTAAAAGAAAGAATTTTACAAAGCTGAGGATGTAGCTCAATGCAAAGGTCCCTGGGTTCAATCTCTAATATAAAAACAAAACGAAAACAAAAAGCAAAACACAAAGAATACAAGTTGTGAAAGGAAAAGAAACTGCTCAAAAGAAAAAAACAACTGGGATGAGAGAAAAGAGAAAAACAAAGAGGGAAGGAAAAAAAGATATAGATAGATAGATACTCAAGGAGCTAAGATAACTGCACTGCTAACTTCTATTGGTTTATTGAAAGGAGCAGTTAATGCTTAATTTTTTATCAATTTTGCATGCCTATGTCTGGTGATCTGCACAACTACTTTGAAGTTATGCAAAAGTTAGGTTTGTATTTGCAATCAACTTCAAAACTTTAAGGCACAGTCTAAATAACCTTCAAGTCCTTTCCCTGTTCTGTGCTTACTGGGAAATAATAGATGATTTATATTTGGAAAGTGTCATGTCATACCCCTTTCTCTCCTATTCAGTTAAAACATACCTGATTTATAAGTGAACGGTTGAAAATTACCTATCCTCTCAGGAGAAAGTAAAATAAATATGGAATAGCTTTATAGATTCGTACCAATCACTACACGGCCTTTTGGCTAAGATCAAGTGTAGATTTGTACCACATTTTGCAGTTCATTCATGGCTATGGTGCTGTGGCTTTTGTGAACTAAAAGAATCCAAACTATACTGCTGTTGCTAGTTCTACCACAAAATTCTAAGGCATCAAGTAGACTGCTATGCTTCCTGTTTAGTAGGAAAGATCCTATCAGGTATCATACTTTTCTGAACTGTTAACCAATAAACTCAGTATTCTACTCAATACTCTTTTCCCAAGAGTTATCACAGGACTTACTCAAACTGACTTTATCCTCTTTTTAAGTAGCAGGAAGAGGACATGGAATAGCAAAGCACTGTTTGGTACAGCTGGGGAACAGTTCACTAAAGACAAAAGCATCACTTTGTCAAACTGTCCTTTGCACTGCCTTCAGTTTACCCACATCCATCACTGGCCTATTTGCAAACATCTCTAAATCGATCCCCTCTTCCTTACACCTGATAGTGACTTCACTAAAGCATACGGTGAGCACTGCCTTGCCGAAGATAGCTGGCAAGTAGTTCTGAGGCTAGTTTAGGAAGATTAATGACTTTGAAAGTTCGTTACTATGTTCAATAGACCTTGGGTATCTCCCTTTTCTTCACATTCCAAACAGATTTTAGGTTGGACTGGATGACTCTAGGCCATCCACTTCTCTTCCAGGAGTTAGTTGCCTATTCTACCTCTGACACATGGGTATCCCCCATTCTTTCCAGGGACAATCCTGACCATGGCATAGTGACCCACCCCTATCATTGTTTCCCAGGCTCTACCCATTTACTGCTTTGCCTGCATGGTCAATACTCCCCTCTCCTTTGGTTTCTTTCACTATGGACAGCACAAGCTTGGGTTTCCCTAAATAGAAACAAAAGCCATTCAATCAGTGGTGCTATCCTCTGTGCCCACAACCTCAGCCTCCCCTTGCCCCTGTTTCTGCTTCCAGAGGCCTTGGTGTCTTGTTCCCCTACCCAGAGGCCTCCACTCTCTCCAAGATTTTCCTTTTCTACCCACTTCCAGGCACAGTGGTCCATCCCATTTCTCACTGCCTTGGATCTGTCTATACCATTTGACACCTGTGCTAAACACTTTTTGAAATCTTGGCCCATATCACTTCCCTTGATTCTGCCCCATTTCACTCACCATCTGTTACGAGTTGGCCGACTTCTCCCCCTTTCATTTTGCACATATTGGGCTGAGTCACTGTGCTTCTGTCCAGCTCTCCCAAGAGACACCTTCCAATGTGTGCCACCTTGCCTGAGGGAGGGCAGATGGGCACTGTTTGCAGCACAGCATATGTGAGTGATTTGCCCAGGAGTATCACTCCAGAGGACAGAAAGCAAAGAGTGTTCCCTGGAGTGAGTCAGAGCTGTGCAACAGGAGGCTGTGAACTCACCTGGAAACTCAGGTGTTCCCAGTGCTGCTGCTGTCACACTCAGGTAGCTGAGTCCTGCATCAGTGGCATCCCCACTGCTAAGCCTGCCTCGAAGCCCAATCGCACACTCCCAGAGCCCGCTGGATATTCCCACCTGCAAAACCTGCTGGCCTGTCAAACCATTTTCTCCCAGTCAGTCTTACCTCACCTTAACCATACCTACCAAACCCATGAGCCAGTTCTCCTTCCAGGACGTTCCTAGAGAGCATAAATCACAGCATATCATCTTTCTAACTCCTATGGGAATGAATGCATAGCTTACATGGAGATTTTTTTGAGTTCTCAAATCCTTTGTTTCCTTTTCTGAGAATAATTTCAAATCTATGGAGAAGAATTCAATCTTGAACTCAAATCTCTCCATGTTTCCAAAGTTCTTTTTAATTTGTACATTCTAAATCTTTCCACAGAACCTTACACAATCTTTGAACCACCACTTGGCAGGATTAATTTTAAAGGTTGGTATTTTATTGTTCTTACAAAGAAAAAAACATTCTCACAAAGAGGTATGGTTGCTGAAACTGGGACCTGATTTATGTAATTAGACTGCTAATTAGCTCCATCACTGATGCCTGATCATATTGTGCATTCTATTTGTGTCTACATCAGAGTAAATGAAAAACTAGATTATTCAATTTAGCAGTAATGAAGAAACCAATGAATAGAGATTTCTTCTACAAACTTTCAATTAATAAATATTTGTAATCATTCCATTTCTGTTTTCTGTTTTTAGAATACAAACATGTCTCATGTAAAATAACATGAAATGTAATTTTGTCATGAGCAATGATGAAATTAATGGATGCTCTCTATAGATAAAAAAGTCTGCTGAACTGAGGCAATCATGAATAAACAAATTAAAATCATTCATAATCTACCAGCCAGAAAAAACCACTGTCATTTTGATGCTTATCTATATAGCTTCTAGGCATTTTCTTCTTTTTAAAAGTTAAGATCTTAACCTGGTATGGAGGGGCATGCCTATAATTTCAGCATTTAGGAGGCTGAAGCAGGAGGATCAGGGTCAGCAAGGGTTGAAAAATAGCCTGCACTGCATAGTGAGACCTTGTCTCAAGAAAATAAAAATGATGACCTTACTGTTCATTTTCCTTTGTAGTTTGCGTATTTCCCTTGACAGCAGAGCACGCACATTTCATTATTACTTAATTAGGCCATATTTTTAATCCTAGCATTAAATTCCACTTTAGAAATATATTATCATTATTCAAATGATTTCCTATTGTTGAATAACTAATCTATTTTCTAATTTATTATCCTATTGATTAAAACAACAATGAATTTCCTTGGAATACCTGCTCATGGCAATTTCCTTAGAATAAGACATTAAAAGTAAAAGTGAATCAAAGGGCTTGAGCACTTTTATGTTTTGGAAATATATGCCAAAGTATTCCAGAAAAACTAAACTAATTCAATTTTCTGTAAAATAATATAGATTCCTATTTCCCCTCAACATTGCTAATGACTGAATCTCTTAGCCTTCAGAAAACAAGAAAATGTTATGAGTGAAAATAACTATTGTTTTCATTCATATTTCTTTAGTTCATAGTGAAGTTATTAATCTTGTTATACTTCTTTATGCTTTTGTTTTTGTGTGTGTGTGGCACCAGGGATCAAACTCAGGACCTTGTGCTTGCCAGGCAGGCACTTATTTCACTGAGCTACATCCCCAGCCCCTGCCTCTTTATGCTTATAGTTCTATATTTTTCTTTCTTTCCTTTCAGTTCTTTATTCACATCCTTTACCCATTTTCATATTTGTCTTATACTTAACTTATGAAGACTTGGTTATATAATGAGGATTTAAAGCTTCTAAATGTCACCTATGCTACAAATAAATCTAGTTTGTTCTGCTTTGCCTTTGCATTTGGTCTTAATTTGTGAATTGTTTCATGTAGATTTTTTTTAATTACAAAGAAAACAAGTTTGATTGGCCTTGCAGTTTTGGTCCAAGGTCGAGGGGATGCATCTGGTGACAGCTTTCTTGCCTGCAGGGTCCCCAGAGGCACAGGGCATTGGAGGGAAGAGACAGGGACAGGGTGGGTGTATGTGCTGTAGAAGGATTTTTAGATATGCCCCTAGAGTTGCCTCACCTTCTGTAGGTTCTGCCTCTTGTTGAATAATCTACTTTCACCCAAGTGATTTAGTACTTTCATTTCATGTTAATTTTTTTTCAAAATTGGTACATTTGCAAACTTTCTGCTCTGTTTTAGTAATGTGTTGGTTTCCAAATCTGTGAAATGTTATGGTTTTATTTCTCTTTCACAGTGTCTGAAAGTTCGGTCACTATAATTCACTGTTAGTATTTCTCATGTAGCTTCTTCAAAAACATTTAGATGAATTATTTCCCAAATTTGAAAAATAACTTTCTAACATTAGATAAATTTATATTATTTTAATTTATAGATAATATATACCTTTAAAATATCATTGTTCCATACAGAAATATGGTATCTCTATTTATTTAAAAATATTTTGATTGCCTTGAGAATATTTCAGATCTTTTAATATATGGATACTATACATTCCTTAAGTTTTGAAAAATATACATATTTTACATTTTGAATTCAATTTTTGACTGTTAGCTTTAACAACATTTGATTAGTACAGTAAGAAGACCCCACCTCCAGGAATGAACATTCTTTCCCTCTTTCTCTCATTTTGAGACAGGGTCTCACTAAGTCACAAAATTGCAATTCCTCTGCCTCAGATTCCCAAAGTGCTAAATTACAGACATGAGCCACCAATCCCAGTTATTTATTCCTCTTTAATCATTTGGTTGTATATTATTTCTGGAGTACTGGGTGATAATTTGATAGATGTGTTCAGGTGTGATGATCAAGTAAGAATACTGAATTCATAAATTTACTTTGGAAATATCACCTCTTAGGTGATATTTATTAGCCCCTCATGGGGTTAATATTGAGTTGATCTTATTTTTTCAGGGTAGACAATCATGTCATACAAAATTTGAAGTAGCTTCTCCAATATTTATGATGTCCATTTCATTTTATGGAGCAGAACTCAGTCAATGGCAGTGGAAACAGTGGTTCCTTCTCCATTTAGAATTTTACTACCATGTACAATGTCAGTTGTTGATTTGAAATAATATTCCAATATTCCCAATTTGTTAAGATTTTTTAAAATTATTAGGAGTGACCTTTATCATATCTTTGTCTCTTTATCAGCATGATTATGTTGGTTTTTTTTCCTATCTGCTGAGATAATGACTTGATGGATATATTTTCTAATAGTAAAATATTCACACATTTCATGAGCAATCTCTACTTTATTACACTATATTTGTATTAAACTGCTAGATTTTTATCTACATGTACTTTGTATCTTGACCACCCACATATATACTCTGAAGTATGTCTTAGAAACAGAAAACATGAATTATTTTGTAATAACACACATCACAATTTCGTTCTCTCCAAATATGGCATGTATTTCTATGTGAGTGGGACAAAGGTTCTGAAAAATTATTCCAGGCACATGTTTGCCCAAAAAAGGTACCTGATAAACAAACTTTAACCCCTCCCCCCCAAAAATGCTCCATGAATTTGGTGAGGCAGAATGGTACTCCTTCTTTACCTTTTAGGGGAACTGATTTTCAAAGAATAATTACCTCAAAATCACAACACATTAGGTGCATATATTATGTGATTCTCAGCTCTTCAATATACAGTCTTAAAAAGAAACAAATGAATTTTGACCAAAATATTATAAGCAAAAAGGAGCTAAGACAGCCAGCATCGGGGGTTCCAGTGATATCTGACATCACAGTTTTAAAAAAAAAGAGACACTCACATTGTCTCTTGAGACACTGATAATCAGCCAAGAGGTCTATTTTTAGTAAAATACTGTTTTTAATCTAGTAATCCTCTTCTCCAAAACAATTTCTCAGATGTTGCCAGATCCACAAAGTCAAAACAAAGACAACAGAGGGAAAAAATTTGGATATTCAAACAAAAAATTTTATGTTCCCTAGATCCATCCACCACAGTTCTTCTGTGTACATCAGAAAGAGCATTTTTATGTACTATATCTGGCTTTACGATTGATATTTAATAGGATGTGGAAATTTTATAGTTGACCTTCATTTGGTACTGTGTTGAGAAGAAAGAAGTTCAGAAAGGGAGAAGCGTTACATTCCACTAGTGGCTGAAAATTTTAGATGAATGTAAGCGAACACATGAAAAGACTTCAAATCCGTGCACACAGAAAACCCAACAACAACCAGTTTTCACGGCCACACAGTGCACTTTTCTGGAACACTTTTCCCTGCATTATTACTCTTACCATCATGATCACCATCATTATCATTATCACCCTCATCCCTTTGGAAGACTCCTGCCATTTCCTCAGAACTCAGCCCTGGATCAAAGTACTTTAGAAAAGAACTCAATAGCTTTTAAAGCTGGCCATACATACATGCTTCCTCTACCCAGCCCTGTGGGAGCCAGCTCCCATCTGCTTTTGAACTGACTGTGTGCATCTCCTCTCTAGGCACTCGTGCACAACTCCTTATCGCTCAGCATTTCTCTCCTGAGCCACATGCGAGCAAGGCATGCTTCCATATGTGCAAGAAAAGGTGAGCACTGAAGTATCTGTACCGACGCTATGAATAATGACCTAATACTGGAAACTACACAAGTGCCCATAACAGTAGAAGTGATCAACAAATGTTCGTGTTTGGGTTGCATCTAGATGTTCTCTCAACCCTCATGGGGTCATAGGTGGGGCTTTTCAGAGGTGGCTGGATCTACAGTGTTTGAGGATGGGATTAAATATGTGAAGGAGGCAAGATACCTAAATTGGTTTGACATAGTTCTGGGAGTGGATACTGGGAAGGCCCTACTCATGTGTGAGAACTACCCACACTAAGGACTTATTGCCCAAATATAATATAAGAGACAGAAAAAGGGCTGCCGTGGTCTCTTGATGCTTCTTCAATACATCAGTGCTTTGCTGTCTTCTGCCTGCACAGGCTGTTTCACCTTTGTGATGCCCCTCTGCCATGTGCCACCCTGCCTTGGAGCCGGTTAACTATGAACTGAAACTTCTCCTAACTGTGAGCCAAACTAAACCTTCCCTCCTTTAACTTTGGGTGTTTGGTATTTTGTCTCAGCAATCAGAAAAGTAGCTAAGACAGTTGGCTGATCACACAGTGGAACATTACTCAGCAATGAGAATCCCAAAGGCATGCAACAATGTGAATGAACCTTACAAATATCATGCGAAGTCAAAAACCCAGATATACACACACACACACACACATGCACACACATGCACACGCGCACACACACACACACACACACACAAAACCCAGATATACACACACACACACACACATGCACACACGCGCGCGCACACACACACACACACATGCACACACGCACGCGCGCACACACACACACACACAGGGTATATGCCATATAGTTCCATGAAAGTCAAGTATTAAAGAGTCACATTTAATCTATGCTACTCAGGTCAGGAGATTACCCTTGTGGGGAGCAGTAGCAGCATCGGGAAGAAAGGAGCAGGGTGTAGTGGAGGGGCTGTGACATTAGGGATTCTGGGGCGCCAGTCATGTCCTGCTTCTCATAACCTGGGCGTCACAGTGATGGTTACACAGATGTGCTTGGTTGGTCAGAATTCACTGGGCTGTATTATTTGTAATTGCACTTTTCTAAATATTTTAATTCAAGATAAAGAGGAATAAAAAGAGAGAGAAATAGAGGGAAGGAAGGAGGGAAGGAAGGAAGGAAGGAAGGAAGGAAGGGAAGAAAGAAGGGAGGGAGGAACAAAGGGAGAGAGGGAAGGAGCAAGGGAGGGAGGGAGGAAGAAAATTATTTCCCTCCATTTCTAAAGGGTGATTCCCCCATCTGGGTCACATGCCCCCCTCACCAAGTGGTTATAGGATTTTAAATAAAAGTGTAAATGATAAAAGTTTTGCCTGGTATGAAGAGATAAAAGTACAAAAATGAATTCATTCTCATCTTCCTTCCCTGAGCCCCACCCTTCATGGCCTTTGTGCCTCCATGGGCCGCATACAGTTACTGCCTTTCTTCTTCAGCAATATCCCCGTAGCACGACTCCATCGTAGAGGACAAGACATTGTTTGCATCCACAGGGGCTAGGTCAGAGTGGTTATTTCATACATAAATGATGAGACTGAACAAAGGACTGTAACAAACCTTCATAACTTTGCAATTAGAGGGTTCTCAGGAGACTTGGCGGTCATCCTCCCCCTCCATCAAGCTGGCCATGTGGTTGAGTTACAAATGAAGCCGGGAGCAGCTTCCCAGGGCTGAGACTGTGACAGGGCTGAGAGAGGCACTCTGGAGTCAGAGGGGGGCGGCCGCTTTATGGTGAAGACACATTCAGTAGTCCCCCTTCACTATGGTTTCCCTTCCCACAGGTTCAATCACCTGCAGTCAACTTCCATCCAAAACTGTGAAGCAGGACATTGCAGAAATAAACAACTCTTACATTTCTAACTATAAACCTTTCTGAATATCATGAGGAAATCTTGTGGCTGCCTCCTCGGCTCTGCCCATGATGTGCAGCACCCTCTCGTCCCATGTACTCAAGCGGCATGCACTACCTGGCCGCTTGTCACTTAGGAGCTATTTTTCAGATCAATTGTTGTGCACCATAGTGCTTATGTTCAAGAACCTGTATTTATTCAGTGTTTGCCCCAAAGCAAAGGAGTAGAGATGCTGGCGATCCCGAGGTGCCAAAGAGAGTAGGTGCATTGATTCCTTTACAGAGAAGTACAAATATATCCTGGTGTTGCTTACCTACTGAAGAATAAAACGGGGCATGCAGGATTCACTACTACCTGAGGATTCAGTGTGTCTCCCAGAGACAAAGGGGGCTGTTGTACGTCCACTTCCATGTAGAGCCCAGCCTGTAGTGAGCATTAGTGTCACACTGAGCTGTCAGTGCCAGTGCTCAAAAGGTATCAGACCCATGCTGCTGGGATCAAACTCCAACAAGGCTTTGAGAAAAGAGTTGAACCGAGGCGGGAGAGAGGATTAACCATCTAGCCTTGACAATTAGGGACAAGCGTGGAAAGACACTTACTTTCTGGGCAGTCATCACGTCAAGCACAAAGGACAAATAGTGTAAGGTCCAGGTTTTCAGAATAAGAACTGTGAGGAATTGCTTGGCTGAGAGCATTCTAAAAAGAAGGAGAAAAGACAGACTTCAAACCTTTTGCAGGCCTGGGTGGTGGGTGATTTCTGGATCTTTGTATGTGGTTGGGAGAGGATGGTAGATCTAAGCTGGGCAACTTCCTATTAATAGTACATAGAGAGATGAAGGTTCTGTTTCAGGAAGTGTGGATCTAGTTTTCTACATTTCTAACAAGTTCTGCTATTGGTCTGTGGACCATGCAGACAAGGAGCTACAGTAACACTGTTCAGTAGAACATCTATGGTAACAGAAATATTCTACATCTACACGGTCCAATACAGCAACCACTAGCCACCTGAACTGGGCACATACACTGACAAGTTGAAGATTTGGTTAATTTAACTTAAAGTGATTGAAATTTAAGGTTTTTTTCTTCGAAATTTAAGTTTTAAAAGCTACATATAGTGACTAATGATGGCACTGGGCTGTGAAGATCTGTAGCATGACTATCTGGAGTAGCGCTGTTATCCAGAGTACAGTCCATGAACTGAGCTGTCATACCAGCTCACAAGGACCTACAGACAGAAACCAGAAGTAAGTATCCAAGAACTTGCACAGCAAGTTGAAACAGAAATTTAGTCTACTTAATGTAATAACAATTTTTATTACTTTCTTGAGATGGGGATCCTGCTATGCTGTACAATTCAGCTTCAAGTGCTTGGGCTCGAACGACTTTTTGTATCAGTACCGGACTACAGAAGCATTACCATGCCAAGCTATCCAACCATAATTTTAAAAATAGACTTCTATTCTGCAACTCAGATGTTTCTTTTTATTTAAGTTTCCTAATAATTCATTTGTAGAATGCTTTATTTTTATAGCATAATGAAGCATATTACAATCAGTCATACAGAGGAAATACATATAGCATTATTTAGAGAAGAACAAAAGTGAGAACGATGCTGAATGTCTCACTGGAAATAATGCCAGAAGTTGTAGTGTGTTTTATAACCAATTTGGACTGGGAGAGATGTACATAAAGACCTGTTCTTTCCCACTAGGAGTTGGAAGTACCGGCTTAGAGGACACATGTGAGAGTGGGGTGCAAAGTAGACATTCCAGCAATGCACGAGGACAGAAAGGACAGAGGGATGTGCAGCTTTGAGAAGAATTAAGGAGTATAATTCATGAATTTCAGTAGCTGAGTGCATGTGTGTGGGAGTAGATGCTTGTATCAATAATTCCCACTGGTCATTACACCCAACAGCCTCTTGCTGGGGCAGGAATGAGCTCAAAGGTTACTCCTGTGTTAATCTTACAAACCTGCAAATTTGTCATTAGAGATCATGAGATGGACTTAGGTTTGCTGAACTCCTTAGAATGCACACAACCACTTTCATACACTATCCTATCTCTTTAGGTATACTTTAATTAAGATTTAGGTCACCATTGCTTGACCTTCATATTGATATGTCTTCTCTGTGAGCAGGTTCTGCCCAGGAAATTTGCTAAGCCTATAGCTTGCATGTAGTTTCTGCAGAGCATTGAAGTCAGCTTGGACCATTTCTGATTTTTATTGTTACATTTTTGTCAGATGCTTCATTTAGGTCCTAGAGTTTTTACTTTTAATACAAATTTCCCTGTTTTCTTTCTTGATTGTCAAACCCTACAGAATGAATTGATGCTCTTACAATGTGACTGTAATGACTTTAAACCCAAAAGCAATTTGAAAAATGGGCTGGGGCAGTCAGGGCTTGGCTGACAGAGAACTAAAAGTGACTCACTGAGACAGCAGGTTGCAAAGGCATCACGGAAGCCCTGCCTGTGGCCATTTATTGAATCAAGGATTAGGTGGCTAAGTATCTTCTAGGAGATGAGCACTGTACTAGGTATTGGGGCGGATTGAGGAGAAACCACACTTGAGTCCTATGATCAGAAATCTATTCCACAGCTTCACCAACATCAAGGGACAGTGGTCCCTCGGCACCTGGAATTAATAAAATGGTAAGGTACACAGCCAAAACTGCACCACAGTAAAAGTTCAGTTTGCTTTTCTTTCTGCTTTTCCATTACAATTGTCTAAAAGCTTCCTCATTGCTGACCTTGGAAGGCCTAGCCTTAGGCTGTCCAGTGTGGCAGCCACTATCTTGCAATGCAACTGGTCCCAACAGAAGTGTGTGTTAAGTATAGAACACACACATGAAAGTAAAATACCCTGTAACCACTCACAAGAAAAGAAAAAAGAGTGTGTAAAATAAATATCACAGTGATTTTTTTATATTGAATAGATGTCAAAGTGATAATACTTCTGTGTGTTGCACTAAATGAGGGTCATTTTTAAAGTATTCTCACTTGCTATTTCTATTTTTTCTTCAATTTAGCAAGGAGGATATTAAAAATTTTCTTTGGAAATGAAACAAAACTACTGAATCAATCCAGAAGAGTAAAGCAAGGCAAGGAGAAGGAATTAAAACGTTATAATATAAAGAAGAAAAAGGGAAAACTTAGAAAATATGAGAGACGCACCCAACTGTGGTTAAAGGATTCTGAAAACACTGCAGTTGGTCCCCGCTTCTCCACATGAGGGTAATTTAAGCAGAACCACCCCCCGTGATGCTATGCCCAGTATGAGCCCAGCACAGCACTGCCGCTGGCGAGGCAAATGAGCAGACAAATGTCAGAGGGAGCACACTACAGACAGTGAAAAGAAAGCACCAAGCGTCAAGGAAAGATGTGGGTTTGTGGACAGAAGAATTTCTGGAGCATGCAGCCACAGTGAGAGGTGGGATTGGGATTGAAGCCCATGAGGTAGGGGTAGTACAGTGTCCATCAAAAGACACAGTTAAGGGTCAGGCATGGCGACACACGCCTGTAATCCCAGAACTTGAGAGGCTGAGGTGGGAGGATTGCTGTGAGTTCTGGACCAGCCTGGGCCACATGAGTGAGTTCAAGACCAGGCTAAACTACATAGTGAGACCCTACCTCAAAAAGAAAAAAGAAAAGACACACAATTCTCAAGTATCACAGAAGACATTGCTTTGCCATCCAAGAATACCTTCTACCAACCAGTGACCACTGCAAGAACAAGATGGCGCTCCCTTCCTTTGAGCCAGGTTTCACACCATGACGAAAGGGACAGAGACGAATACATGTGACAGGTAAGGAAGCAAAAAACGAACAGAGAAAATTTTGAACTAGAAAAGCCCGAGGGATATTTAACTGGAAATATAAATTGTTATTATTGGTGAAAAGGAATAAAGGTACTACAAGCAGGACAACATAGAAGAGAAAAATCATTTGAACAAGCATCTGATTGCACCAGCTTTCCTTTTACACCCTTGAGGTCACTCTCCATCCCTCTGGCACCGGTGGGAATCTGGCAACATGAACTCTTCAGCTTTCTCTGTATCAGTCCTGTGAAGGAGCCCTCTCAGATCTCAGGGCTGAGTTTCTGCAGATACGGTGAGCTAAGACAGCCCGCTGTACTTGCCGCTTTGCAGGCGCATCAGAGGAACCAAGAAGCACAATGTGGATGCCAAAACGTCAATGGCCAAGTAAATAAACAAATAAAGAGCAGGCTAAACGTTCATCTCCAACGTGCAAAGGAGAGCTGAGGACTTCACATATGCCCTTGACACAACATACCAAAAGATTAACAGACACACTCAGTGTTTAACATTTGAAGCTATTGTAAACCCCAACAAAAGGTGTAATGTGAGGATATGCAATTTTTTTTCTTTATAAAAACCGTAAAAATTTGGAAGCCCACACAAACACTCAACTTATATAAATAGAATGCAGTTCTCTGGTTCAAAAATAGGTATTTTAAGGAAAGATTCAGCACACTTTATTCAGATCTTTTGCAAAAAAGAAAATCACTTGTTAAACAATGGGGAGACTTTGATCTCCGGCAGGATATTGGGATCATGTAATTACTATTCAGTTTTTAACTGTAAAAAAGACATTCCTTTCTTATTGAGATACATCCTGGGATATTTACGAATGACATGACAAGATATAGAATTAGGTACATGTTCAGATGAAACCAAGTATTTAAGTTAAAAATGGTTCTAAAAACTGACAGAAATATTAGAGTCCATTGTACTTTCTAATCCTTTGTAAACACAGCATTTCCATAATAAATAAGTTTTTGAAAAGCAATTATTGCACACATGATACAGAACTGCAGAAAACACATAAGGGAGTATACGGCATATTACTCTGCACATACAGAGTTTGAAACCAGGCAAAATTAATCCACAGAGAAATTGGAAGAGTAGAGTGGTTTTTCATGGCAAGAACATGGTGTCAGTGGACAAATACATTTCTCCATCTGTGTGACAGTTACGAGGGGCTACTGGAGTCGTGAAAAATATCTTAAATTCTGTCTATGTTCCTTGTGCTTATCTATGTGTAACTTCACAAGCGTTTTTTAAAAGCTGACTATCCTGAGCGATGATTTTACATAGGTGCTATGGCTGATGCATCACATCAATTTAAGAAGTTTAAAAGTTCAACTAAAGGAGCTCAGCAGGGGCTGGGGTCCTCACTGCATAAACATCCTGAGCACTGCAAGAGGAGGGCATGGGGATGGTCTGAGTGCCACACTACCCCTGGGTGGGGTAGCCTGCTTACAATACGAGGGAGGAAAAGAGACTTGCTCTCCCTCTTGCTCTTGCTTTTGCTGTCTTCTGTTGCCTTGAACTGTTGCCCCTGTGCCATGCCACCCTGCCTTGGAGCCAGCTGATTATGGACTGAAACCTCCACAAACGGTGAGCTAAATAATCCTTCCTTAATTTGGGGCGTTGGGTAGTTTGTCTCAGCAATGAGAGAAAAGTAACTAAGACAACATGTGTTTGTTACTATCAAATTCCTTAACTTACATATATAGAACTTTTGTACCACATGTGTGGCATACATTTTATAACACAAAGATTTCAAAGTAGAGTCTCAATTATCTCAACACCAGTATGAGAATAATATAACCTAAAAGGATCAGTCCTTAACAAAATGCTTTCAGTTTTTGGTCTTACCTATTCTCAAGGTATTTTCTGAAGATCCACTGAGTGCTTGTTGAATTGCTCACCCTCTAATCCACCCTTACAAATAGATATTAACATTTCTCATATCTATGAAAGAAAAGTATGGCTCAGAAGAATTAAAACACAGAGGTAGTGAACCAAGACTCATATCTACACCTACTTGGCTTGGAAGTCTATGTGACCATTCCTATCTTACGACAGTGATTTCCAAAACAGGCAACCAACAAATGCATAAATGAAGTTACATGTTTATTTTACATTAACCAGATTGTTTTTAAATTTTGATCTGTTTTTAACCAAAATACCTCAAAATGAAAACAATTTGAAATTTCAAGCAATGATTTACTTTCAAAAATTCCATTAACCTTACATGTGCCAAATCTTGCTATAATTTAACCACTGAGTCTATCCCTCTGGTGTTTTCTAAAGCGTAATCGTATCTCCTCAAGCAAGGGGTGTAGGGGTCATGCTAATTCTCCCACCTGAACAAAAAGTGTATCCTACTCTGGGAGAATGAAGGTTCTTGGCAGCAGTTGAGCAAACACACTTTCAAAACTATTAATACACGTTATCTCCTTGAAGATGAGGTTTAATCAACCAATATATATCTGAAGTGAACCACTGCTAAGAATGTATGCTCCTTCTGAATTCTACAAGTATTTGGCTGGATGTTTATATATCCAGAGCACAATCCACTCCCATGGAATTTAACCGAGATTTTATGCCCTGGGAAATGAAGAGACCTGGACCTCATTCAACACAAGCAAATGTTCACAGTAGAACAAGTTTAATGCTCAATTGCTAAATTTCAAATGCTGATAGACATTAGAATCAATAGTAAGAAGTCATTGTTCTATTTTCAGACAGAAACAAACAAGCAAGCAAGAAAAAGAGAGAAAGGAAGGGAGGGAGGGAGGGAAAAATAGGGTGAGACAGAGAAGAAAGGAAGAGGAAGAGGAAGGAAGGCAAGAAACCCATAGAAAGAGAATGAGACAGTGAGAGAGAGAGAGAGAGAGAGAGAGAGAGAGAGAGAGAGAGAGAGAGAGACTAAAAGATCAGTCTGGGACTTTATCAAGGCTGCAGGCCTGACTGTTCGATTTGGGATCCTCCAAGTGGCTGGCTTCCAGCGTATTTGCCAATGTGCTGGTAAGAATGAGTCTTCAGTCTTGCTCAGGACAGAAAGGTCTTATAGCCTGTTCTAAATACAGCTATGAGACAATACAAATGTTCGAAGCAGGCCTGGGTCATGGTAATTTATCGAAGCAGAAATTTCCTAACAGCGTGAGACTCAGCCCTGCACTATGTCTTCTATAATAGACATACAGCCAAGTCCTTATATGGGACATAGATAGAAGAGCTTAATAATGCTGGCACAGAAATAAAATTCCACTTCAAAGAGACACTGCCAAGAGCTACGGTAAGGCTGAGGCATCTACCTGGGGTGACAGCTTGATCACTGTAACCGGACAAAGCTGCTTGATGGAAAACTCTCACAGATCCATGAAGATGTGTTTATTGCTAATGCATAAAGAAGTAATTTAACTAATCAAATACTATAGCCATGGTAGGCATGCACAGAGATCAGAAACCACTTTTGTTAGATAATCAGTAGTCATTTTTTAAAAGCCATAAAAAACTATAGTGGTGATGTTTTCAGTTCTTCTGGGATAATACCCAGAAGGGGTATTTTGGATTAAATGGGATCTCTAGAAACAGTTTACTAAGGAAACTCCAAACTGATATCCACAGTGGTTTCACCAGTCTGCATTCCCACCAGCAGTGGAGAAGAGTTCCTATTTCTCCACAGCCTCATCAATAACCTTGTTATTGGTTAATTTCACAGCAATATATGTGCACCCATATTTATAGCTTTGCAATTTGTCATAGCTAAATCATGGAAGCAACCCAAATATCCATCCACTGAGAAATGAATAAAAAAATTGTGTTATTTTTATATAATGGAATATTATTCAGCTATAAAGAAAGATAAACTCAAAACTTTTACAGGTAAATGGTCACAACTAGAGGCTATACTTATAGGTGAAATAAATCAGACCTCCATGGGGAAGCAACATGTTGTCTAACTAGTATAAGAACCTGAAAGAGTGAAAAAAAAATTAAGAGATATGATAGACTTGTGAAGTGAAAGGAAACTGCTCAAAGGTAAAGAGCAACCGGGATGAGGGAAAAGAGAAAAGAAAGAAGGGGAACTATGTACATATGTATATACAGGATACCTAACATAGCTATACTACTGGCTTCTATCGCTTTACTGAAAGGAACAGCTAATGATTAATTATCTGATCATTCCTGCATGTCTCTATTTGTTTTCCTGAGAAACCACTTTGACGATATCAATACGTAATACAACAACCATCATTAGTTTCCTACTACTTTGTCTGGAATTCAGTATTGCTTGTATTTTTCTTATGCTACTTTGTAAATGGATGTGTTTGTTAATATGCTTTCCTTCTTTTATTTTTTAAAATAAATTTAACAAAACAAAAATAACTAAAATCTGTATTTTAAACCAACTTTATTAAAATACAATTTATATTCAATAAAATTAATGTATTTAAACCTAAAAAAAACTGTGGTGATGGTCTTGATTGACTTCACAGAGGCTGCTAAAACTTAAGAAAACTGATACGTATGTACACAATTACAACATCCAACTTGCATCTTAAATGGAGTTATTTAAGTTAACCTAAAGAGAGAGAATAATTAATGTCAAGTGTACATATAACTAAAATTCCAAAAGGAGAGGAGACAGAAGGATGTGACAAATATTTTGATAAAAACAGGAATTTATATATTGAAGTCACTCTGCAAGAGCTGTTTTATTTCAAATAAATTTTAAAAGTCATGCCTAGACTCTTCGTTGTGTAATCACTAAAGACCAAAGACAAAGAGAAAAGCTTACAAGATCTTCCCTACAGAGGAGCAATGAACTTCAATGATCTTTGACAGTGAGGACAAGAACTGCACAGATACCTGTAAGGGGGTGAAAGGAAGTAAGTACATCATGCCAGAATTCTGTATCCGGGAGAAATATCCTTCACAATTTTTCATAGACATTTTCGGGCAGAATGAAAGGAAGAAAATGTTACTCTGGTAGATCAGTTCACCAGCAAAAGCTAAAGAAATTTATTCAGGCTATGGGAAAATGAAACTTGGATTCTCAGCAATGAATTATAAGCAATGAAAGTGGGAACCATGCAGGTGAATTTTTACAAAAAGATGAGCTTCCTTTGCAAGGCTTGAGCAGAAGGACCAGTCTGGACAACTGAGCTGCTTAGAGAGAACTTGCTTCAAAATGAAAATTCAAAATGAGGGCTGGGGATGGAATTCAATGAAAAGGCCCTGGATTCAATCCGTGGAGCCACCAAAAAAGTAAAAATTTGATTTAATTAAATAAATAAATTAAATTTTAAAAGATTATTTTTCTCTTAGAATATTTAAAAAACACATTACTGTTTAAAGCAAAATTACAACCCTTTCTTGCGGAGTGGAAATGTGTGTAGATGTACTTAATCTATGCTGTACTATGGAACCAGGGAGCAGGTAAATGGCTTTGACATGATGAGGCGCTTTAATGCTATTTTGAAAGCTTTAATCACAAACTATTAGAAAAATAATTAAAAATTTAAACCTACATATTCAGACTTTTTAATCATTTTATTAAGTTTAATCTAAGAACCTATACAAGGAAGTGCCTGAGAAGTAGAGTTAAATATTGAACTATATTGAATATGGAATTTTCATATCTGTTTAAACACTGAAACTCTTTGTGAAATTTACCTTTTTTGTGTGTGTGCTTTTTTGAGATAGGGTCTTGCTATGCAGTTCAGGCTGGCCTTGAGCTCACTTTGTAGCCCAGGCTGGCCTCAAACTCCCAAAGATCCTCCTGCCTCAGCCTCCTGAGTGTTAGGATTATACGCATTGGGCCACCACACCTGGCTTGAAATTTACCTTTGATCTTGAACTTCTCTCTGAATGTTCCTCTCAGTATCTTTTGTCGTTCTTAATACATCTAGGTAGTTCTTTGAGACTTTAAACCTAACGAAGAATCACTGACTGGCAATAGGAGAGCCTACCCTGCCCTCAGAGAGGGTGGTGATAACGTGTGAAGAGTCTGGTGAGTTCTCTCAGCTGCACACACTGGCAAAGAGACAGTCTAGACTCTACCTATGGGACAGCTGACATCTAAAACTTCACCTCTCTTTTGAAGCACACAGTCTATAAACCAATTCTAGGGCTAAAGCACCTCATAACTTTCCATTTCTGCCTCTAAATAAGAACTGCCAAAAAGCTACACTTAAAAAAAAAAATTACAAAAGACTTCTACTATGAGAAAGCCAGCCAGCCAAGAGAGGTTCACTGACCACGTTTTCATGACTGTCAGGTTCTTGACCAATTTCTAGTTATTGTCATAATGACAAAGGCAAATTCAGGTGCTCTACCAAAGAAGCGATTGAGAGTTCTGAATCGAAATGGAAAAATACTACCTTTTGTTTTAAGTTCTTGCTCATAGTCTTGTAAAGTAGAATTACCCAAAATTAGACTAAGTTTATAGTCCTAGTTTATAGTAATAATAAGTAACATTTAGAAGACATTCGTCCGAACTGTACAGAGAGAGTCAAGGTACATATATTGCCTCATTTAATTTTCAGAGCGAGAAAGGCAGTAGAGCAGCTCTACTGAGCCGGTGTGTACAGGTGAGATGGAGCGGGCCAGCCTCGCAGAGAGCCGAGAAGAGACGCCACCCACGCCTGTCTCCAAAGCCACTGCTGTGGAACCTGAGTCTAGCTGCTTCCCTTTGCATACAAAGGTCTGGCCGGGGTAACATGCCAGGACACTGGCCATATTTCACCCTGAGTGAAAGCATTATTTTCCCCCATGGATGCGTTTCCTAAGGCTGTTAGTTTATTTTCTCACAGTTCTAGAAGCTACAAACTCAAACTTAGGTTGTCAGCAGAGCCTTGTTCTTTTTCCAAGCTCTAGGAGTGAGTCCCCCCAGGTCTCTCCCTTTCTTCTAGTGGCTCCTGTCAGCTGTTGGCTCGCCATGGCTTGTAGTTGTACCACACCCGTCTCTGCCTCCATCATTGCATGGCACCTGCTCTACGTCTACCTGCGTGTCCTCTCCTCATCCTACAAGGGTCCAGGCATGGGATTTAGGGCCAGTCAAACACAGCATGACTGTGTCTTCACTAACTGCATCTGCAAAAACCCTACTTCTCGATATGGTGACATTCTGAGGCGCCAGATAGATGTGAAAGCGGAGGATCCACCATTCAAACCACAAGAGCCCACCTGAGTGTGCCATCCCTCTCCAAATGAGGCCAAATCCGATTTTACACCATTCATAGGTTATTTATTTACTTATTTATGCAGTGCTGAGGATCGGGCCCAGGACCTCGTACCTGACAGGCAAGGGTTCTATCCCTGAGCTACACTCCCAATCCCTGCAGGCATTGTTAAATCTGGAATTTAGATTTCAAGTGGTTTCACCTGTCTCCTCGCTCTTTAACAATGCTGTAACCTGATGTGCATTATTAAGCTTATTTTGGGGGAACAATGAAACCGAGATTTTTAAGTCCATCAACCAAGTTGAAGACAGTGAAACAGTGGAACTGGAAGCAGAACCTAGAATGTGTGGCTTCAGCTCAGCTTACTTGTCCAGACCACCAGCTGCACGCATCAGGGTTCCTTCATTCATCAAAGATGCACCGTGTCCTTTTTCCAGGTCAGGCACTGGGACAACAGTCATGTTCAACGTTGGTTATATTTCCACCAAAGGTTTTCAATGGAGGATGTATCAAACCCATAGAAGAGTAACTCTTAAGTGTAACATAGCAACATAAATTACAGTTCTAATTATAAACATATGTTATCATTCTTGTCAGTTGGTCTAATAATGTCACTGTCACATGCAAGGAAAAGGACTCCCGGAACAAACACTCTCATGTTAGTAACTGAGCTCCACTCCTCAAGTGTGAGATGATAAACGGACTCTGACATAAGTTCAGGCTGCTGGTTCAGGTGTAGTGAATGCTGTCCAGCAGGCAGACATTAACTTCTACCTTGTCTGTAAACATTTAAAGGGAAGCGTCCATAGCATACCTCTATGGATCAGAGCTTGGCAAGCTGAGACTCCACTACAGTAAATACTTCAGCGGATGTCTGTTTCCATGTGAAGATTTCCTCCCTTGTAGAAAGCAGCCAATACACAATCGCTAACTGCCCAGGTGCCTCACCTCTGACTGACACCTGCCCCCAGGGCCTCTGCTTCTCCTGGCAATCCCACCCATTTCAGTTCCAATTCTGCCACTAACAAATATTTGTTATAAAATAAAATTCATTAGCAAAGTAACCTATCCAGCCACTGATGTAGACTGATGCAGTCTTAACATCCAACGAAATGCACTCATTCAATCAAAGGCAAGAAAACTACTCCCACAGCATATTTATCTCAATATATTAGTGTTTGGCCACAGTTTCTCCAGAAGAAATGTTAAGTCTTCAGATGCTTGTACAACTGGGACAATCACAGGAAGGGCTGCACACCGACAGAGGTCATTACCTCGGAACATAGATGCTAGAACTTGTGTTTGATCAGTGATATCCTGAAGCAATACCTAGCTCTTGGTAACGATCTGAGCAAACCAAAGTACAATTACCTTCCAATCTGCAAGGCAATTTGCATTCCTGGAAATACAATATATATAATAAAACCCTGGTATGTCTAACTCAATAAAACTCCACAACACCAAGTTACATGTAAGATGGAATGATATATAGCTTCAGATCATTTTGAATGTATTTCTCCCTGCCTACATGAATGTCTACAAGGAGATATAAAGGTGCTGAATGTGATTCCCAATCACAGGAAAAATAAAAACCTCTGTGAAATTCTAAAATACACTTTATGAAGTGCTTTGAATCCCAACTGAAGAAACATGAGTTCTTGCTCTCGGTTCTTTATTATATTCTGGAGATGGTCTGTCTAACTTCTTGTTTTTATTTATCAGTGCTTACACAGTATTTATCATGTGCCAAGACATTTTATAAACATTTAACTTTCATGAGAACTCTGCAAAGAAGATGTCGTTAGTTTTATTCTTAGTTGGCTGAAGAGGAAACCAAGAGTCTAAACTTTTTCCCCCTCAGAGTCATGGAATCAGTGCCCAGCCAATTTGAACCCAGCCAATCTGGCTCCAGGATCAACACTCTGCCATGGACCAATACTTCTTGCTTTTAATGTGCATAGAGACATCCACTCTTGGGTGATATGGCTGCTACTTATTCAGGAACCAGACTCAGAATAGCCAGGTACCAGGCTATATTCCTCAGTGATTAAAACAATGACAATATGTGCCTGCAGATGTTCCTAACATGGCAGTGAATGCATATGTTATTAAAAAAAAGCAGTACAAATATTGTTGGATAGTTAGACAAATAAATGTGAGTTACAAACCCATCCTCTAGTTATCCCATCCCTTTCCAAGTTGACTCAAGATCCCCAGCTCCACACATCATAGAATTGGAAGACCTCTTCATTTCCTACTTTGGAAGAAAGATTAAAAGTCACAGACACCAAATTCCTAGAAATCTCTTCCCCAAACTTCCATGAGATAATTGGTGAGCTCTCCTCTTTTCCTTCCCTGCATGTTCCTCTGCGCTATTTTCTCCTTCCATCTTCAGGAAGACAGGATATTAATCTCATCTCTCCTTCTTAATCTCTTCCTTTTCTGTTGAGATTTTTTTCTTCCCTGTTAATTAATCAATCAGTTGATCTTTCCTTTAACATACCATCTATAAACACCTTGACTCAGATTCTTCACACGCTTTGTAGGGAGACCCTATCCTGACACTAACTCTAGACCCTGGCTCAGAAATGTTAGCATTGGCTTCTCTGTCCAGGCTCCAGCTTTGTAAATGAGGTACATAGATGGGATGTGTTCAGGGAGTAACTGGGAAATAATGTCACCTGCAGTAAAGTGAGTTTCAGACAAGGTTCAGGAGAGGTGGAGGAAGGAGTCAAAGTAGCCACTTGCCCTCCAAGAGACTGAAACCATATGCAGAAAGGAAGTGAGTCAAGTCACCTACACGGTAAGCTGTGCACTGGTGGACAAGGTGAGGAGTACCTGCTAGGGCCAGCAGGAGAACAGGGCCTCTGCCACCATCTGAATTATGTCAGGGAAATGGTTGGTGTTCTCACCCTGTGGGTTTGGTCAGGGTTCTGAATGCTTTATCAGCAGCCAGTTCAGATTTCTACGTGGCTACTATAGATGGCAAATGTCTCTTACATTCATGTGCAGTGAAAGAAATATTCTACATTACTCTCTTCTATGCTGTCAATTTTTTCTATGGTTCTGTAACTGATATTTAAACATGAGCATGGTGGGGGGGCTTTCTATGCCCCCTTGGAGGACAAGGACTTTTGCAGGGTGTGACATTTACCTGAGTGGATGCTGTGAATCATCATCAGATTTCCATTTCCACTTAAATATACCACTCTTTGTCTTTACTTAGAATTGCATTTTAAAGTCCAGTTGATCCCTGAACTCTGTCTGTTTTAGAAGTCCCTCTCAGTGAACACCAAAATAAAGCACAACAAACTCTGTCTTAAATCCGTGGAAGAAAATTTCAAAATCCCTTGACAACCTCAAATACGGGTTTCTTTTCAGCCTAGGAGTGATTCCTACAGCCTGGTGCACAGTCGAGGCCCACAATGACCTTTAGTCTGTATTTATGCTCTCAATTTTTCCCTAATCTAAAGCTTCACATTGCTCTGCTAAATTCATTCCATGATAGCAAGTCCATGTACCAAGTATTATGGGTAATTCCTTTATAAAGATTTCTCTAAGTAAAAAATATACAGTGCATATAAAACCTTGCCAAGGACTCCCAAATATGGGCAGCTTTTTAACTGTGAGAGCTTTCCAGTTTCTCTGAACTTATGTCCCAATGTCCTATAATCATGTAAAATGTCAAAAGGATCTTAAAATATCAGCTCATTTTAACCAACTCCCTCAAAATCATATAAATAGCCTGTATAAATGAAAATAAAATAAGTAAGGTGTTATCACATCAACTGTGCAGATCATACTCTTACTCATGGCACATATACAGCTCTCTTCTGTGAATTACACATATGTAAATTTATGTACAAACGCAATTTAAAGTATGACAAATTGACTAATATTTTGCCCCATTGGAGCACTTCTCAAAGTTCTTCAGGCTGTCTTCTGAGGCTGATCTACCCATGCAAGTTTGGGATCCAAGCCCAGAACACTTGGTCTCCATAACCAAAACAATGCTGATGGTCACAGAGCGTCTTGTGAATTGAAGTGTGTCAAATCAGACCCAAGCCCTCAGTGTTCATAAGCTAGCCTCGGCCTTAAAGCCGAGGACTCTGAAGGAAAAATTCCCAACAAGTTGTATAAGTTCTGGCTGTTACACTCCAAAATGGCAGGGGTACTGAATTCTTAAAAGGGCAGAAACCTGGCTTTTCCCACCCGACACAAATATACAATGGCTCCCAACTGGTCCCCAACCAAAGTTATCCTATGTCTTGCTAGGCAACAGGACCACGGCTGTCTCTAACCCCTCATCAAGTAACAATCATGTTCCCCAAACATCTTCACTTCAAAGTCATTCAAGAATTTGTCTGTTTTCTTCCCCGGGTGGCTAATTAAATTTTCAGGTTTTATGTTTTTTTCTAGGTAAACTGACTGCGAATCCTCAAAGATTCACAAACTGATGGCAAATACTCAAAGCAGGGGCCTAGGTTGGCTTTATTTACAATGTTAGTGGTGGGAGGCAGGAGAGCTGATGGGAGCTTACAGGAGGTCAAAGGACTGAAAAAACAGTGATCTTCCAAGAAGCCTCAAATTCACAGCTTCTGTACTGTCTCACTATGTAAATTAGACCTTAAAAACCCAGTGTGGAACTGGGTTTTATTAGCCAATAGCCTACAAGAGAATAAGATATCAGGGCCATAACTGCACCATTTTTAAACAAGCTTGGCTTTTTATAATCTTAGCTGCCCAACAGACACAAATCCTTAAGTAAGAAAATACAAACAACCGCCCAAATAACTGGGGTAGTGCCTGGTTCCTTTTTCTAGTCTAGAGTAAAAAACGGAAAGTTAAAGAGCACACACCCTCAACCACCCATCCTGAACCCCATGATTGCTTAATGAGCAGCTCCAAAGGCCACATCAAAGGACATTATCACATGCAAAAGGAATGAGGCAACATCAGTCCTTGACACAAAAGACAGCAGTCACTGTTCCTAAGTGGGAGGAGAGCAAGGCAGCAAAATGCAGTCCTGGGCACATTTTAGCAGCTTCCAACAAACACAGACGCAGCTCCTTTTATCAGCATGCACAGAGCCCATTTCTACAAAGCTGTTGCTTGTAAATTATTCCCAAAGCTCAAACCTTACAATCTAACCCTGCTGTTTACTTCAACCTCCTCTATTTAACTTTTGCTGTGCTAGCTGCCTCAACTAGAAGGATTTGAAAAACACATTTTTCTATTGCCCCTGCTTCAGTCAAGTAGTTGAGGATTAAATTACTTGAAAACTGTTAGTCGCAGATGCAAAATTGGACTGGGACTCTCTGCCCTATAGGAAAATGACTTTATTAGTATTTCCTTGCTCAGTGCTGGAAAATAACTTCATTATTGAAGAGAATTATCTCCTAAGGAATTATAGACTATCTGCCTACATGGGTAACTGGTACAAGAAAGATCATCACTTTAAAAAATTTAAACATCCTTCTCGTACTTCATTTTTTTGAAAATGAACGTCCAATCAGGATGCTTCCCTCAGGCACACACAAGTATACACACACACACACACACGCACACACACACACACACAC
>PVLD010012391.1:0-60766 GCA_004027595.1 Dinomys branickii | reverse complement strand
TACATCAGTCTGGGTTGGAAGTTGTTTTGTCTCAGAATCTGTAGTATCTCACTCCAAGCTCTTCTTGCTTTCATGGTTTCCGTTGAGAAATCTGCTGTGATTCTGATGGGCTTTCCTTTATAGGTGATGTGTTTCATTTCTCTGGCAGCTTTTAATATTGTGTTCTTTTGCTGGATATCTGGGATCTTGACTATTATATGCCTGTGTGTGTTTTTCTTTGGGTTATGGATCATTGGGGTTCTGTATCCTTTGCTTAACTGAACTTCAGTACGTTTTACCTTGTTTGGGAAATTTTCTGCTATTATTTCATCAAATATTCCTTTTATATCGTTTGTGAAATCTCCTGCTGTTTCACACACTCCTATAATTCGAATATTGTTACGTTTTGCCTCATTTTGCAGCTGTTGGATTGACTTTTCTTGTGTCTTTGATGATATCATGAGATTCTTCCTTTCACACTCATAAGCTGCCATGCTGCCTTCAAGTTCTGAAATTCTATCTTCGGTTTCATTTAAACGGTTTTGCATGCTTTCAGCGTTAGTTTTCAAATCCTGGCATTCTCTTTGGACCTGTTTCATTATTGGTAATTCATTCCTAAATTGCTCTTGTAACGTTTCCATTTGTTTCCTATTTTCTTCTAGACTTTTGTCTATTTCTTATCTATGTGAATGGAACATTTCTGCCATCATTGTTTTCAGCTCGTTTTATGTCTGAGAGATCATTGCGGGTATGTGTGTTATTTCTGTTTTAAGCTCTTTCATGGCCTGTTGGAGTTGTTTAATTTCGGATGCAATCGTTTCATAACTTGAAGTTATGAGGCTTCCTGGTTCCCCTGTATCTTCACATTCAAAACTTGTTCTGGGTGGGGTTGAGTTTTGAGACTGCATTTTATTCCTCTGTTTTCCCATTTTTGGGTATCAGATTCAAAATGTGGAGCCAGAAATTCCACAGGCAGTTCAGCAGGCAAAGGTCTGCTGCAGAGGCTGCTCCAATGATTACTTCTCTTTTGGAGAATGTCCCTTAAGCTGTCTGATGAGATTTCCGCTTCTATTCCCTATCTGAAGACCTGGCCTGGGGCAATAAACAGCTTGCCGCCCCAGGAGTCTTACAGACCGGGCACTCTGGTGTTCTTGATTGGGTGGAGCTCCTTCCCCCCTCACAAATCCCGTTGGGGCGCCTAGCTAGTTCTTCCCACCCGGGAGATCCCGCAGTTTTTAAAGCTGTTTTGATGTTACTCGCTGGGCTGAGCTTCTTCCCGATTCAGGAAAAACCGGTTAGAGCCCCACTTAACTCACCCTTTGATCGTGCAGACAGGAATGCAGTTCAGATGTATTTCTCTGGATGGAGCTTTTTCCCAACTCAGAAATCCCGCCAATCGCTGTTGCTCTGTTTCGCGCAGTGCCACCTGCGCGGGCGGGGTTCTGAGCGGGATCCCGGACTGCTGCCCAGATTGGCGCAGTCTGTCCCAGTAGCGCGTTCTCTGAGTTTCCTCTGCTCCGCTGCCTCCAACAAATCCTGGTTACAGCCGCCTCTGAGCCGGTCGGGTTTAGGAGCTCAAGCCGTCCTTCCCTCCGCACTCGCTCTCTCGGCTGCATGCGATTTGAACCGAGCTGCGGCCCAAATGCTGCACCGATCCCCTGGGCATCGAGCTCTCAGGGTCCGCCCACTTCTCACCGCTCCGCTTGTCAGCCGGCGCTTTAATTCTCAGGCCACGGAGAGCAGCCCGATCTGTTGGAATTTTGCCTCCACGGACCGGGCAGCCGCGCGCAAAGGATCGGTCTCTGGGAGAGATTCCCTCTGCTGCTCACCTGGTCGCCATCTTCCCGGAAGTCCTTATCTCCTATTCTGGCAGGGAACATTCAGGGCTGCACCTGAGTCTTCTGGCCAGAGGCTCAATTCACCATCCTAACGGTTCATCACAGAAATCCAAGGACAAAAAACACTTGGGAACAAATCTTTGTCTTAAACAGAGAGCTGCTTTGGGCAGACATAACAGTAGCATCTGAATGGGTTTCCACTTGGAGTTTCCATTTCAGGATGTTCGAAACCCAGAGACGGAGCGGATAATCAAGTGCAAACGGAGCAGCGCACTCCTGTGGTTTATTCTTTTGCCCAGATTAGGGCACTGAAATTTCCCTTTTTGACATCCTATTCTTCCCTCTTTCCCTCTTTTCTTTGTATGAGCAAAAAAAATATGCAAATATACAAAGCACTCTCAAATATAGTATTAACTATGAAACAATTTAGGCAAAAATGGAGAGTTTATCTCAAGGAGCACTTTACAAAACAAGGAGGCACAGTCTTTGGTAGAAAAATCTGATGTCAAGGAACAAAAAACGGGGTAGGTCTTTCAAAGCCTTCCCACTTTCCAAACCACCCACTGTGGTTCATTATACGAATGAGGAATCCAAACCATTGATTAGGTGCTGACCTGGATCCTGTTTGTTATTGGTAGTTGAAACAGGAACATACCCTGGAAGGCCTGTAAAGTTGAGATAGTGTTTTTTTTTTCCAGGAACAAGAAGCATATCTGTGACTCCCAGTTAGTAAATAGCTACTGAAGTCCATTTTGAATTTATGCTCCGTTAGCCATGTGGACTAGCTTTTCTTAAAAAATAGAACTGATGCTTAACAATATACATTTTAGACTGGCCAACCAATTGACCATGACTTCTAGTGATTTTTTTAGAAGCATATATAAAAAATGTCTTGCATATGTTTATAAATTTAAAGATATTTTCTTTTGCCATACTACAAACAGCCTCACAACTTAGAAAGACACTAGATTTTGGACATTTGGAAAGTATTCAATATCATTTTTGTCTATCAGAAAACTTTTTCACATAGTGCTATGGTTTTCAAGATTTTCAAACAGCATATAGTGACCTGTGGAGTATTTATAAGAAAAATTAAGCATTCTTGGATTTTAAGAAACATGAAGATACCAAAACTAAAGGTATTGTTAAAAAGTATAGTCTTGTGGAATAAAAACTGATCCACATCACAGAGTTAATGAAAGGCTTATTATACTAGGTACAAGGCAAATGTTTTAGTTCTTCTTAATTTAAAAAATTCTACTTGTAATTTTCAGGATCTAATATGCATTTCATGAGTGGGCTAATGTCCTCTCATTTTTCTTTTTTTTGCTTATGTATTTAAACATTATTTTAGTTTAAAGAGGAAAAAAGAACAAAACAACAACAATGAAGACAAAAACAAAAACAGCACAAAACAACAAAAATGATACATGACCTCAGAACCAAATAGTAGAAATTAACAATAACTGCTACATTACATACTGTTATCTTCAATGAAGGTGCTCAGTCCACCAGATGTAAGAATGTAAGATTGATCAAACAATCGAAGACAATAACATTGAAAGGAACAGTTAAGGTGTAATTATCTGATCAATCTTACAGGCCTATATCTGGTTATCTGTGCAATCATTTTGAAGATGACATTATGTAACATAACACCATTGTTAATATCCTATCACTTTGTTTTGAAATTGTGTCATTTCTATTATTTTCCATGTTGTTTTGTTTATGTATTTGTTTTTGTTAGTTTTTTCTCTTTAAAATGAAAAACAAAATTTATATGTGTATTCAAGGGTAGCTGGGCTAGGTGTATTGCTGATTTGTGGTTCAATTTTTTCTTTCAGAAATTCTTCACTATTATTTCCTATGAATTCCTATGGTCTTCAGAAATGTTCTTCTTTGTTTATTAAGACTCTTTCTAGAAGTTGTGTAAACCTTTACTAAATTTATAATTTATGTCAAAAATAGTTATCAAATACTATATTTCATTTTTAGCAGAAATTATGTCTTAAATATGTTGTAAATTACTTCATATGTCACTTTTATTCCTGAAATTTATTTCTGACTTTTAGAATAATTTTTATTAGTACAAGTGGTATTATTTCTTATACATATATCAGCCCAGTATGTAGAAATTAAAGAATTTATTGAATTTTGTTACTTAACTGAAACACAACTATATTAAATTAAGTTCCCAACCCATAGGGACTAAATTAGAATACACATCATGCTCTAATGTTCTGTTTTTTTCATTATTGTAATTACTTTTGATATGCTTTTGTGTCATCTATGAATTAATATAATAGTATCTTATTTCTCAAGATTTGATGTTCTATATTTTTCTGATAAATAGCATTATGAAAAATAGAAACCATTTCACTTGTTGTTTTTGAATCTGTTGATAATACCTGAATTTTAATACTGAATTTTTGATCTAAAACAGATTTTCCTTCTTTAAGGAGAAAGTCCTTCTATTGTGATTAATTTTTAAAAAGTTTTGGGGCTGGGGATATAGCTCAGTGGAATAAGCGCTTGCCTAGCAAGCACAGGGTCCTGAGTTCGATCCCCAGTACCGCAAAAAAAAAAAAAAAAACTACTGCAGCAAAAAGTTTTGAGTTGATTTTGAACTTATATAGAATGTTGTTAGATTTTTTATGCCATTCATAATTTTTTAATAGCTTTCTTAATATTGTACATTTTCAAATTCCTAAAAGGCAACTTTACTTATCATAGCATGGCGTAGCATTTGATTAAAAGTAATTTGTTGAGAAACAAATTGGTCACAGAAAATTTTTTGTAAAAACTGGCCTAACAATAAATAGTCCCACCATTATTGGTTATTTTTATTGGGGTGTACCTGGGGTAATTGGATTCTGTAATTTAACAGTGGAGTTTTAGAAATGTGCATTCCCTAGGCAATTTCATCCAGCACAGTTCGGGACTTCACCTGCTAACTCTTCCTGGCTGTCAGCTTCCAAATTCTTATTTGAGCTCCGGGCTTGAACTTCATTATTTGTTTTGTTTGCTTTGCTGCTAGAGATTGAACTCATGTGCTCAATCATGCTAAGCATATGCTCAAACAGTAAGCTACACTGCCAGCCCCTGAAAATATGTACTTTAATACCTCAGAATAAATATTTCATCATATTGAATTGATTATTAAAGATGATTAATAAGTGTTTACTGCAGAGTATTTGGAAGACAAAAACATGGAAAATACAATAAAATCATCTCTAAAAACACAAGTTGAGAAAAATGTTAATATTTTTTGAATTTTCTTTCTGTCATTTTTATGCACAAGCATATATTTTATTTATGAATGTGTACCAAACAAATTCTTCTGATTTGAACCCACTTTTCTCCCTTAAAAGTATGATATGCATATTGTCTTGTCATTGTATATTATTCAACAAAGTGACTTTTTATTAGTCCACAGTGTTGTATGATGCATAACTATTAGTGGGAACAATTCCTTATTTTGGCTACTTGACACTACAATTATGTGCAAATTTTATACAAGCCAAGCAATGTACATTGATGTAAATTGCAAATTGCTCCCAGTGATATAATGAGTGAAATTACTTGAAGTTTCGGTGGGCCGACTGGTCTTGCAACTGAACAGCTAAGAGTCAACAGTGGAGAAATATACATCCTATCTGTGACAAGATCATGTTTGACAATTTCTGCTACTGGTACATTTCATTTTAGGCTGAATTTCATCATGAACTAGCTCTCACACACACATTATCCTGAACTTTTCCACATAACTTGCATAGTTTAATTAATCTTTCTATCAGGTAGTTTAATACTGCCAATATTTTTCTGTGCTGATGATAATAGATTTGAGAATTAAAGAGACCCTCTAGCTAACAATCTCCTAAGGACAGGTGAACTTGGAAAGCACATTTTAAATGGGATTAAATGCTGTCGCATAAATTTTGATGAGAGTAGTCACTACTGATGCTTCTGTTCTTGGCATCCCCAGAATTTTCTCCTCCACTTTCTTGAATCTGTTATCTGTGCATTGTGCTTCCTGTAAATGGTTTGTGAAGTAAAGAGAACATTTACTTTCCATTTGACTATTTTATAATAGCATCTAAACAGGAAAGTTGTGAGAAAATGTTCACATATAATGTAAAGCTATTGAATTTTTTTATAAAGGCGAGAAAAAGGAAAAAAAATAAAACTCATTTCATCTAATGCATTTCACAGATTGCCATAAAACAGGACTCTTTATCATTGGAAAGAAAGTGCTGCTTTTCTTCAATAGGAAACAAACATATTTGCATCAGAAGTGAATGGAGAACCTGCAAATAGAAGGGTAACTGTGGTTGTTGCTATGCAGACTGAGCTGTCAGCCCTCAGAGACATTTAGGGAATATTTTCACACAAAAGGTGAGAATCTAATCATTTATTCATTAGATTCTATGATTTACTTTCTACACATAAATAAGCACATTTAAAAAAATAATACCAAAATCTCAGTAACTTCAGGTCTTTGGGGATAACTTTATCATCTCTCTCGAGGACCCTTTTATAACTCGAGCTCCCAGGTCCCAGTTTGCAGAACTGCCTTATCTGTGTGGCATCAGCCAGTACCAACTATTTCACTGATCACTTCATCCCTTTGACTTATTACAACTCTAGTATCAGGATACAGAAACCTCTCATATCATTTAATATCTTTCATTGTTTTCTAGGGAAACACTTCCTTATGTCCTTCATGCTGCCTAACGCTTGAGTAGTTTCACATTTTCTACATCCATTGGAACTTTCATGGGTAGTAAGGCCTCCCATTCCAGGCTGAACTTGCTAGCTGATAAATCTGTTTGATTTCCTATCACTCTAGCCTTTTACTAGCTTAATTAATTTAATCTCAATAAATATCCATACTCCTGTTCCATTGTTACTCTTATTTCACCTGCATCATCAAGAGCGGATGAAATTATGTTGTCAAGAGCAAATCTGCTACACACCCATGCAAGCTAGCCTCATTGGGCATCTTATTACTGCTAAAAATTGTTTTCCAAATAATTTCTGAGGAACCCTTTTGTATCTCTAGTGAATGCAGCAATATTTTTGAGCTCATTTCAAGTTATCACCTTCATGCCAATTCCCATTTCTGAAGAGTTAATCTTCTAAGTCAGGACACACTGATTGTCTGCAGTGAGTGGTATTATGCCGACCTTTTGCGCAGTGATTACACAACTTCCTTCCCTTTATTTTTGTTTGGGAAAGGGTTTCTTGTTGCAGAGGGTTTTAGAAGTTAGTAAGTCAAAGAATCATTTAAAGAACTTAAAAAAGGGAGGTTATACCTTAAGGAAAATGATTAGGAAGGTTTCAAGTGTGGCCAAGCATCTGAAATTATGTGTTTATGCAAGTGATTCTGCAATGGAGCCAGTGGATCACTCTGAGAAACCCAAAGTCTAAGGCTCACTTTCACATGGCCTTTGAATTTTGTTTATACCACTAGAATTGCTTTTGCAAGACTCAGTACCCAGTTAAATTTGAGTTTTAGATAAAGAGTGAATGCTATTTTATCATAACTAACTCTTAAAGGTTGCAAGATGTATATTTATGCTAAAATATTTGTTTATTATGGATCTGAAATTGAACTGTATTGGGCATCCTTCAGTTCTATTTGTTAAACCTAGTACCCCACTCATTACCTATACTTGTGTGGCTGGACTACCCCTTTCCTTTTCACCACTGATGGTTGATAGTAAACAATTCCTTCCCATTTGCCTCCAAAGGTGCTATGGCCACAGATTTCCTCTGTGCGCTGGACCACACTGACCTCCAACTTTTCTTCCTACCAGTATTCATGTTATATTTCTCCATGTTTCATTGAACCTTTATGACTCACCAGTATCTTGGTTTTTGTCTTTCATGTAGATTAACCTCCTGAATCAGTGTTTCTGAATGATTTTTAAAATGTAATACTGCCTTTTACAATAGACCTTTTATGGATCTCATCAGGTCGTTGTTCCCTTCCTGGCCTTGGGTTATAAACATTTGTATATGTACTTACTACCTCCAGATTTTTATTTTTTACTTGGAAGGGCCAAGCCTCATTGATTCTTGTATGCAAGTCATTTTGTAATAGCATATAGAACCTCTACAGCAAAAATACCTCAAAAGTCACTGTGTTATGCTAACACGCCTCGCACAGGTTACAAGAATGCTGAGAAACGGATTTCCATTAGCCTGAGATAGCCACTTCCAACTCCCAGGAACCCATTTCACCTGGTATGCCATACAAATGTATTTTCTATATGGTGCTATGTTGTGGTGAAGATAAAGAATATCTGATTTTGGGTCCCAAATGAATATACAGGAAGATAATTGTTATTTACCAGTATCAACTTTGAGTGGGTTGCTTAACTTCATGCTCAGTTTTCTTGAAAGATTGTTCCAAGCTTGAATTGATAATTATCATGAAAACCTTTTGCTTTATTTCATTAATGTGATGACAATATCTTACAAGAACCTGTGACAGGGATAATGAGTGATCTAGAAATTAGACCTATGTCCTTAAAAAGATGTCAGTATAGCTGAAAGCACACACACACACACACACACACACACACACACACACACACCTACCAGCACCATCTATATAACTGCTGAAGGCTTGCTACAGAGACAAGTGCTAGAAGATTAATGATGTCAGATGGTTAAGAGCTGGCTGACCAAGAAAGTGGGTCTTAAAACATGTCTAAGAATCCTACAGGTAATAAAGGGCGTGAATAAATCGATTCTCAAGAATTATTTGACTGTAAAAAGGAAACGAAGACAAACTCTTTTGTACTTACCAGGCTAGGATAACCAGCAAGGGGCAAAATTATACTTTGACTTATTTGAAGATTTTGATATTGAAATTGAAAATACTTTTAATGACAATTCCACTCCCATGTTAAAAAGATGAGAAACTCATCCATAAATAAAATTTTCTTTGTTTTTCTCTATTCTGGGTGAGGTTTTGCTATTTTTTTGCTTTTATTTACTGCGGGGCTTTTTTTTGCATCTTTCTTGTTAGTCCCTTCTGTCCTTTGTTTATGATCAGGATGAATTTGGATGAAGAAGGGGATGACGAGTTGTCAGACTTCCCAGTGTAGGGACGGGCCCCGCTGGTCTTCATCAGCTGCTGTTTTTGATCGGCCATCGTAGAGAAAACGATGAAAAGGGGAAAATGAGCATGGGGAGCAGCCTCTAAAGCCACTCTGCAGCATGCAGCTCCATGACCTCCAGCCTGTGGACTCCTTCTCTCTCAGTACTTAGTCAGGATGCAGCACTAAGCAGAGTGCGCTGAAGACCTGGGAAGTGGTTCCTGCCTTTCAAAATTCCCTACGTTGGCCTCAGCAGCAGCAGCTTTTATGTGATGCTGGGAATACATTTCCTTTTAAGAAGCATTTGCTATACTGGCTACTTTGACTTGTGCATTATCTTAAAATGAATCAAATTCACTGATATCTTAAAAAAACACTTTAGTGTTACAGAATTAGCTCTCCTCTCCAAACTGAGTACACAACATTTGCTTCCTGTAAATTACTATATAAGCTCAAAACCATTTAGAACATGGAGCACTTGATTCTTTCCAGGCACAATCAATAGAATGACATTTTTCCTTCATGTGGTAGATACCGTCCTGGTTTTGTTCTCTCTGAAATAAATGTATAATCTTTAGTACATATTGTATGATACAAATATTACATTACTGAAAACAATATGGCTGTGGTAAGGGACACAGTGTATACTGATTGGGAGGACCAATATCATTACTAGGCAATTTGTTTAGATGGAAATTTTTCACTGGAGTCCTTGACAGAGCAAAGAATCCTGTGGTCTGGGATTACTGCTCAGAGATTTTTATGACATTACTTGGAAGAAAAAAGTTGCCTCCAGATTTTTCTCTGAATTTCAGCTGTTTTCACTGCACTTTCCTTAGTGACTTCTCAGCTCTTTCCATCAGTATCATGCAGTCATAACCTTTTCCATGTCTTCAGCATACTTTTCCCATTGTCCCAAAGTGACTATCCATAGGAGGATGGGATATGTTGACTGACTTTAAGCTGCACTCAGAAATCTTATTGTGTTTCATTCTTGTATCTTCATCAAAATTCATCTATCCTTTATTTGAATCTGATTTGCTTTAGGCTATGCTAATTAATAATGAGTTAGTTAAATAGCAAATCCATTAGGATAGTGTGTTAGCACTACTTTTCTCTCTTAGACAATGCTCAGTTAAAATAACCATGTATCAAATGACAGTCCTTATAAAATGACATGCATAGAATGAATTTGAGATAATATGTAATTATATGGGGAAAATGTTGTCATTAATAATGTTTGTTTCATTAGTTTATTAGCTCACCCTTTTAACATTTCATGTACTTTGGGATTTCATAAAAAAATGGTGTAGTCAAACTTTCCATGAGGCTGAGGGAATCCTGAATTCAACTCAGCAATCTTGAGAGGAACAACATGACCAGATACGGTCTACCTTGGCTAGTAAAATACACTGAGTATAAATTCACAGATTTTTAAGTATTAACAAGCTATTAACATTTTAACTTCAACTAGATAGCTCAACCTAAATAGAGAAAGGTTATAACTTTTGTTGCCTGAAAGGAAAAAGAAGACATGTAATTATCTTATTCGGTTTTGATATTATTGGTAAAAAGAAAATAGGAAAGCTTACACACTGTGTCCCCGGACCTTTTTCCAGAGCTTGGATTTCTGACAGCATAAATCTCGTAATCCAGAATGTTAGGCCCACTGGACCCAAGAGTCAGTCCCAGGAGCTCTTCCTATAACCACAGAGCACAAAGGTAGTCCTCTTGTACTGGCTTTCCTTACTGGTTCTCAACTTCTTAGAGGAAGAGCAGTTACATTCTAATTCCAGTTTACTATTACATTCTAATTCCAAGTTCCTCTCTTATCAACACCTTCCACTGGAAGAGTCAAACCTGCCCTTCACACTCAAAGTACTATAGTTTGGAGCTTTGGTCCAAACTAGTTCAGTCATATCTTTGGCTAAAAATCTAAAATTAGGAGTTAAGTTCTGCATGACCCAGCAGCTAGATTCTGCAGGTACAATGTCAATCTAGATAATTCCTCGGGTGGTCAGGCCATGATGGCTGACATAGTTTGTTGATATATCATTTCAGTTTTAGAAGGTAGTCTGAGAACTGAATTAGCTTTGCTCCCAGCCATGCATGTATAAACAGAACACACAAGATATGTTAGTTAGATCTCCATTGCTGTGACAAAACCCCCAAGAAAAACAACTTAAAAGAGAAAAGATTTATTTTGACTCATGGTTTCAGAGATTTCAGTTCACGGTCCTCTGCATCCGCTGTTTTTATGCTTCTGGCAGGGGAGGAGGATTATGGTGGAAGAGCATGGCAGAGAAAGCTGCCCGCCTCATGGCACAAGGAACCAGGGAAAGGAAAAGAGCCTGAGGGGAGAGGGGTGGGCCAGGTATAAGCAACAGTTCATACACCTATAAGCCATTCCTTTTAATTAAGCTCATTTACTAATTTCCACTGCCTTCCAAGAATGCCATAAAATCACAATATCAGTGCATTGACTCATGCAAAGTTATAACTCTCATGATCCAGTCACCTCCCAAAGGTCCATCTCTGAATACACAAAACTTTTGGGGGAAATTTGTGGGGACATGTTTGGTCCAAATCAAAGCACAAAATATTAGATTTTATAATTACAAGTAAAATTTCTCTTAAAAGAGGAAGGTCTCTATCCATTAAAATACTGATGGGTAATTTTAAATATTGAAAGGGAAAAAAGGTTAGAGGCTGAAAATATGGGCAAGGAGAGACAAAGACAGGTGTGATTTTTCAGAAAAAATGAGTATATAGGTAGACAAATTTTGGAGAAGGTGAGAGTTCAGAAACATTGCTGGAAGCTGAACTTTAACAAAAGGGTGAACACAAGTTCTTGATGGCAAGTAATGAAGAAGTGGATTTTAAGAACAGCGATCCCAGAAACATCTTAGTTTACATTTTTACTATGATATTCAAAATATTGAAAATAAAATTTAGAGCAATTCAATAAGTTGAAAGGGAGTGTTGTCATTTACTTTAATCCTTCTTAGAAAATCTACAAGTTAACATCAGGGTTGCTTGTTTCCTTCTTGCTTTCTCTTTTCAGTCTGTTTTTGTTAGCATTTCAAAAAATGTCACACTTACCAAAAATGCCTACTAGTGTGCGGCATTTGGCATTGTGCTCTCCTGAAATGGACTTGTCTTAGAAAGGAATTTCCTGTTTCTCACTTCTTCAGAGGAAGTTTTAGAAATCACCAGACCTCTGTGAAGCACATTTTGTAATGTACTGAACTGTATTTGTCCTGAGTTCTTTTCTAGATTAAAATTTTCTGGTTGTACGAGAGATAAACATTGCTCTTTGATAACTCACTTCTTTTTGGGGGGGTTAGCCTGGAATCAAACTCAGGCCCTTAAGATTGCCAAGCAGACACTGTACCACTGAGCTGCATCCCTGGTCCTGATAACTCACTTCTTACACAGAAGGATTGTCATCATCTTCCAGAGTGTCATTAGGCCAATATTTCTGGTATATCATTTTCATATTTTTGGTATGGTAGTGTCAGTGCATCCGTTGCTGTTTTCCTCCAAACCAGTAAGAGTCCATTGATATTGCCTATCTTCACTGGGACATCTCTAAGCCAAGTCTACAGTGCTGCAAAACTAAACATGTAAAGAGCATTTATGACATGCCAGTATCTGCAGTATCTCCCTAGCATCTCTATATAATGAGCATTATCATGTGTATTCTCTTACAAATGAACCAGAGAGCCATGGGAAGTGAAATTATTTGTTGCAGCCCACATAGTTTATCCATGAAGTCATGATCCTGGAGTCTCCAGACTCGGATTTTTGTCTCATAGCACAGAGCCTTGCCGGTGTCTCCTACTTGGTTTCTCTCTTTCTCCTCTTACCTGTCAGCTTTTATTTCCCTCCAGTGTCCAGAGTGGTTTTCTAAACATGTAGGTAAGATCTTCTTGTTTCCCTGTATGAAATCAGCCAATGCGTTCTATGCATATAGAATGAAACTGTGTGTATTCTCTACTGTGGCCTAAAAACTTCCGAGAAATCTTTAGCCATCTCAGTTTCTTCATACCATAATATAGACTTCATGGGAACAGGGATTTTATTGGTGTTATCTATTGCTGTTTCACCAGCATGTCAACAATAGCTATCATGTAGTGGTGTTGACAGGGTAAAGGTGTTGATGTGCAGAGCATTCAGACTGAAGGATGACAGAAGTGAAGAGGAAGCTCTTGTTTATTATGAGTCATTGTTTTGCACAGATTGTTCTCCTGGAAATGCTGAGCTCCAACATACCAAGGTAAGTTTTGCAGTTTTCATATTTGTTAAGTCCTAGGTATTTACTTCTGTCTCAGAACTCTACATTAGACTCAAAAATACATTCTTAAATACAAATGCCAAATAAATACATGAAAAAATGTTCAATATAATTAGTCATTTGAGAAATGCAAATTAAAACAGCAATGAGATTTCACCTCACCCCAGTAAGAATGGCTACCATTAAGAAATCAACCAATAACAAATGCTGGCGAAGTTGTGAAGAAATAGGAACTCTCCTCCACTGCAGGTGGGAATGCAGACTGGTGAAACCACTGTGGAAATCGGTTTGGAGATTCCTCAGCAAACTAGGTCTAGAGATCCCATTCAGCCCAGCTATTCCCCTTCTGGGTATTTTTCCAGAAGATCTAAAGACAACATATCACAGCAATATATGTGCACCCATGTTCATAGTGGCACAACTTGTAATTGCTGAATTGTGGAAGCAACCCAAATGTCCATCCACTGAGGACTGGATAAAAAAATTCTGGTACTTTTATATAATGGAGTATTACTCAGCTGTAAAGAAAGATAGACTTGAGGCTTTTATAGGTAAATGGTCACAACTAGAGACCATACTCATAAGTGAAATAAACAAGACCTCCATGTGTAAGCAACATATTGTCTCACTAGCATAAGACCCTGAAAGAGTGAATAAAAACTAGGAGGTATGATAGACATTGTGAAATGGAAGGAAAATGCTCAAAAGTAAGGAGCAACTGGGGTGTGGGAAAGGAGAAGAGAAAGAAGGGGAAATTAGGCATGCATGTATATACACGATAGTTAACAGCTGTACTGCTGTCTTCTATTGCATTACTGAAAGGCACAGTTAATGATTATTTGTTTGATCAATATTGTATATCTCTGTTTGTTCTCCTGAGAAACCACTTTGAAGATATCAATAGTAATACAACCAACACTGTTAAATCCCTACCACTTTGTCTGTAACTCTGTATTGTTTGTATTGTTCTTATGCTATTTTGTAAATGGATGTCTGTTTAATAATATGTTTTTTTCCTTTATTATTTTTTCTTCCATTATTCTTAAAATAAAAAAATATATATATTCTGCCAAATATATAGTCTCAAAAATATATTCTGTCATTGCTTATACTGCTCAAAATTTCACAGAAACCTCATTGCACACACCCTCACTGGTGTGAGGAAATGTGGGCTACCCTGATTTTAATCTTATCAACAAAGCACTTTATAAATTCAAGCACTAATATTTTCTTGGGAAAAAAATCACTACAGAGTCACCTATTGTTTCTGTTATCATCACGTTATCAGAATGTTCTGAAAAGTTTGATTGTCCTGCTCTACTTAATTCTCCACGTTGTAGATATGATTTTTCTTTTTAATAATTTTGTCTACCACATTTGGTGAGTCTGTCTATGTATCATGAATATTTGAGGTAGATGTTTTATTTTACCAATGTAAAAAAACACTAATCGCTAAATGTGTACACTACCCAAAGCAATATACAGACTGAATGCAATCTCTATCAAAATTTCAGTGGCATTCTTCACAAAAATAGAAAAACAAATTCTAAAATTTGTGCTGAACTGCAAAAAATTTCATGAGTTTCCAAAACATATTTGAAGGGCCAAGGGTGTACTTAGTGGGTACAGCACTTATTTAGCATGTGTGAGGTCCTGATTTCAAGACTTTACACTTTTTTTGAGAAAAAAGATATGTTTTGCTTTCAAGTTATATTACAAAGCTGTATTTATCAAAACAGCATGTTACTAATATTAAAACAGACATATAGACCAATGAATAGAGAACACAGAAATAAAATCTGAACATATAATCAACTCATATTTGACAAGAGTAACGAGAAGATATAATAAAGATGAACTTTTTCAATAAATGGTGCTGGGAAAATTGAATATTCACATGCAAAAGAATGAATTTGCTACTTTGCCTCATACAGAGCATAAAAATAATCTAAGAATAGACAGAACACCCAAATGTAAGATCTGAAAGCATAAAACTCCTGAAAGAAAATGCAGGAGTAAATTTTCTTGGCATTGGTTTTTGTCAGCCTTTTCAGAAATATCACACGAAAAACACAAACTTCTAAAACAAAAGTAAATAATTAGGACAAAATGAAATTAGCAAAGGAAAGAATAAAAGAAAAAGCAGCTTAGAAATGATAGATAATATTTGCCAACTATGTTTGATAAGTGTTACCATCTAAAATATAAAAGGAACTCACACAATGCAATAGCTGAAAAATAAATGGCCCAGTTGAGAAATAGAAAAATGTTCTGAATAAACATTCCTCCAGATACGTAAAATAAATAGCAGTTATATGAGAAGGTGTTCAGCATCATTAATCATGAGAAGAACTATAAATCAAAGCCACAGTGGGTATTACCTCACCCTTGTGGCTATAATAAAAAAAAAGAAATGGGAAGTGGGCAAGATTTAGAAAAAAGAAAACTCCTGTATGCTATTGGTGGGAATATAGACTTATGCCAATACTGTGGAAAAATAGTGAAGTTCCGAATGAAATTCAAAATAAAGCTACCGGATGACCCACAAATCCCTCTCCTGGTTATACAAACAGAGAAGATAAAATCAGCAACTTATAAAGACACATGCTCTGCTTTGTGAATTCTAGCAGTTTTCCCAACCAAAGTGTCTTTCTATCAATGGATAAATGAATAAAGAAAATAAGATATATATGTATATAATCACACAAATTTACATATAGATTAAAATATATATTCATGTATAAGAATTTCTACACATAGGAGTAGTATTTAGTAATAAAGTAGGCTATCCTGTCATTTGCAACAGTATCAAAGAAACTGAAAGTTAAATAAATCAGGCAAAGAAAATTTTACATGATTTCACATATTATGACCCAAAAGTTGAATGCATAGAAAGAGATAATGAAGAAGTAATTCACAAGATTGTGCATATGGGGAGAAAATGAGAGGTAAGTAGTCCACAGGATGCAAAGTTATAAAAAGTTAGGATGAATAAGTTTAGAGATTCTATATACACAATATGACTGTAGTTAATAATGTTGTATTAGGGATTTTAACAAAAGAGTAATTTTTAAGTGTTCTTGCCACAAAGAAAAAAAAAAGGAAGTGTATAACTAATCTGAGGTGGCAGATATGTTAATTTTCTTGTGTACAGTATAGTCTCACTACATATAAGTAAATGTAAATACCATGTTTTACACCTTAAATATATCCAATGAAAAGAAATATAAATCCCAGAAACAGATGTAACTGTCACTTCAACCAGATTTTTACATGTTTTATTTCATTAAAAATTTATGCACAGGTCTTGAATAGATAATGCAAGATTCCGTCTATTTTCATATGAAATCTATTCCCTACTGGTTTTCTGCTGTCCTGCTTTAACCCCCACTTCCTTTATTTTCTCCCTATAGTAGGGTAGAGTTCTCAGCCAATGGAAAAGATTCAGGAATATGATATATCAGGGAGGTTTTTGAGTCTTTACCAGTATATCTTCTTTAAACTTCTTTCCATCAGGCATATTTTGCTGATGATCAAACTGCACCATAATTTAGTGGTCTAGAATGCAATGATTTATAGTTTATTATGGTGCACTGGGTTCTTTTCTGGCTTTATTTGACTCATGCAACTGCATTCAGCTGCAAGTGTGGATGGAAAGAAAGGCCAAACTGGCACCACATACATGCAGGACAGCTGGCACAGACTCTTGGCTAGAGCACCTGGTTTTCCCGCCCATAACTTCTCACCCTTCTGCCAGATAGAGCACTTCACTTCTATGACGATTTCAAGGAAAAAGTAGAAGCTGCAAAATGTCTGAAGACCCTTATCTCTCACCATGTATTAAAGTCAAAATAAACCAAAGATCTAAATACCAAAATGGAAACAATCTACTGGAAGATAAAATAGGTAAAACTCTTGAAGTCATTAAGTTGTGCAAGAACTTTCTGAACACAACCAAATGTACATAAGAAATAATATCAAGAATCAACAAATGGAATTAAGTCAAAAGATCCTGCAAGGTATCCAACCAAAAATGTGAAAGGAAAACCTACAGAGTGGGAGAAAAATTTTGCCAGTTCCATCTTGTATAGAGACTAATACTTACAATATAAAATGAACTAAAAGAATTAGACCCCCCAAAATAAAAGATGCAATCAAAAACTGGGCAAATGAAATAGGCATTAGAAATGCAGTGGTCCATAAATTCATTAAAATGTTCAAAATTGCTGGCCAATAGAGAAACGCAAAATCAAATAACACTGGCTGCACAATTCATAACAGCTAATCGTGAAAGCTGCCTGTAGGTCCATCTACAGATGAATGGGTAAAGAAACTGTGGTATTTACACACAATGGACTAATACTCTGCCATAAAGAAGGATAAATTTGAGTCACTTGTAGAAATGGCTGCACTTTGAGACCATGTTAAAAGAAGAAATATTTGCCACACAAGCTTACATACCATATGATTTCTCTTATGTGAGAAACCTGAAATATAAATAAAAAGCAAAATAAAAAATAGATAATTAGAAGTAGGGAGATAGATCTCTCTCAACTGGGATGTGGACTAAGAGATAAGATAACATAATTAAGGAGTGTTGTGGACAGGTACCAAATACCCACAATGAAGTAGTAATAAAGTTTTATTCAGTGAAATTTACTATTGCTTATTCTGACATGTAACTGCAATATATCACCATTTATTGAGGGCTTCTTTAATTTCTCATCAGTCCTTTGAGGTTTAACTGTGCAGGTCTTGCACACCTTTGGGCCAACTTACCATTAACTATTTCATGCTTTTGATCCAATATTTAATGGTTATCAGTATTCAGTGATTCCTGTTGATACAATATCTATCGATGTAAAGAACACACCTGGGAAAATCCAATGTGAATTCTTTATAAAAGTTAGCATAATAAAAATAGAAACTTCTCATTGTCATAAATCACTGTGACAAAACCCCTAGAACTGGCAGTGCAATTAATGGCCCAAGAATGAATTCTCCTTGACATAAGAAACTAGATTATTTAATAATGTGTGAAAGTGTGTGTGTGTGTGTGTGTGTGTGTGTAGCTAGTAGAAGAAGGCAACAAAAAGAAATAAAATGCATTGAGATTGGAGAGGAAGAAGCAAAACTGTCTTTATTTACAAATGACAGGGCATTTTGTATAGGCAACCCATTGCAATCTACTTTTTAAAAAATCTACTAACACTAACAATCAGTTGAGGAAGTTTGCAAAACATAGGATCAGAATATAAAAGTCAGTTGGGTCAGCACCACAGAGATCCTAAATGCTATAAAACATTGGCGAGAAGCTCTCTAGACAAAATGCAAATACAATGAACAATTGGTAAATAAAATAAAAAATACACAACACATTAAAATATGAAAAAATGATAAATCTGTACTTTGCTGGGATTAATCAAATCTCTTCAGTATGATCATATCAGCTTTTAGATATATCTTTGGGCCAATTGTGCTAAAATTTTGTTTAGAATATTTGCATCTATATCTATGAAAATACTGGCTTTTACTCTTCTTTTCTTAAAATATTTTTGTATGGTTTTGGTAATGCTGAGTTCTTAAAATGAACAAGGAATTATTCCTTTTTCACTTTTCTGGAAGAATTTGGGTATAATTGGTTTTATTTCTTCTTTAAAGCTTTGGCAGAATTTATTGGTCAATCCATTGGACTAGAATATTCTTTGTCAGATAGTTTTTAAGAGCATATTGAATTTCTTCCAGAAAAATAGATCTAGTCAGGCTATCTATTTCTTCTCCAAGGAGGTTTAATAGTGTGAATTTTTCAAGAGATTTTCAACTTCATCTATGTTGTCAAATTAATTAGAAAAGTTGTTCTTAATGCTAACCTGTATTGATGATGCTTCTTTTATCTTTTTATTCGTAATTTTTGCCTTCTCTTTTGTCTTCTCAATTTGCATAATGTGTATCACTTTTATTAATCTCAGAAAAGGAGGTTTTGATTTTGTAGATTTTCTCTGACATTTTTCATTTTCTTATTGTATTGCTTTTTGTTTTGTTTTTATTATTTTCTTTATTTGGCTTACTTTCATGTATTCTTTTTAAATTTCTTAAGGTAGAAATTGAGATGAGTGGAGATCTTTTTTCTTTTCTATTTTTATTCATAACTATTTGGTATTATCCACTTATCATTAGTACTGCTTTCATAATATTTCACAGATTTTGAAATTTTGTGTTTTCACTTCATCCATGACAAATTATTTCCTTTTTTGATTTTTTTCTTTGATGTAAGGGTTATTTATACATATTAGTTTGCAAACATTTAGGAATTTCTCAGAGATCTTTCAAGTAATGATATGCAATCTAATTCAATAGTGGTTAGGGAAAGTACTTGCACCTTTTAAATATAATTACTATTTTTGATATATAGACTCAGCTATTAATCTCATCCAATATATTTTTCATTTCAGATGTTGGAATTTTCTTCTCTAAAAATTCAATTAAGTTATTTTTTAAAATTTTCATGTCTCTACTTAATGTTTTGAGCTTTCAAGTCCAATTACATTAACTGTTTCAATATACCTGTTTGTCTATTGTAGCGTTTACATCACTTTTAACTGTTGATAAGTAATTTTTCTTCTCATTGCATGCTTGTTTGCATGCTTGTTTGCATGCTTGTTTGCATGCATGCACATTTTCACTGGATACAAGACATGGTAGGTTATATTATTTTGAGTGTTTGACACTTTTAGATGTATTTTTATGCTTTATTCTCAACTGATGTTACTTAGAAATTGTCATACATCATTTAGCATAGGGGTATGTTTTAAAACATGCATCGTTAGGCTATTTCAACTTTGTGTGAATATCAGACAGTATACTCATGCAAACTCAAATGACTAAGATATCACTAGGTGATCTAATCTTAAGGGGCCACTGTCGTATATGCAGTATGTTGTTGACAGGTAGACACATCCTCATGTGGCACACAACTAGTTTGCTCCTTCAGTGCTTGCCTTTAGGATTATGTGAATCCAGTGTAGTGTTTGGACAAGGGGTAATTATTTTTAACTGCTGTTTTTCTTAACTACTTCTTTTGTGCTTTACCTTATGTTTCACAAATTATGAGATTTTATACCGTAGTTGGTGCAAACAGGTATTATTTCCACTTATATGTGAGTGCTGCTGGGTATGCATCCTCTAATCACTTCAACTGGTTCTTTTCCTTGAGTCAGATAATTTTATCAAATGTATGCACTTGTCAGGACTTAGAAAGAAACTCCTAAACACAGTTTGTGAGGAATATCTGTAATTTTCTTTCTGCAGCATCTCTATGACCTGCTATTTGTCTTAAAACTTTAACATCTAATTTCCCTGGGTTTCATCTCTGTCTATTCCACACAGGGAATCCACTGGACTTCATTAGGTTATAGTTCCCTACTCTGTTGCCTGGGCATTCTCTTAAGAAAGAAAGGTGCAGATGTTTTATGCCTTAAAAATGTTGCATCATATATTTTATTCGGTTTTTAATTGTTTCAGGTAGAATTACATATCTGGTCCATGTTATTCCATTTGATTGAAAACAAAAGTTTTCATTCATTGTTTGTTACAACATTTTATTTGCTTTATTTCATTAGAGTCAGAAAACCCAATAAATTCTGGCTTTATATTTTCTAAGACTTTCTTCTTGACCCAGCTATTATATGGTTAATTTCTGAGTTAAATGTCTATGAATATATTTACAAAAAGTTATGCTATTCATTTTCAGAGCATTAGGTTTCTTAATAAAGATACAGAACTTGGCTACTTTCCTGATGTAATAAATTCAAGAATAGCATGTTTTTATAAAAATCAAATGGAAAAGAAAATAATGAAATGAGAAGTAAAATTTCTCTTTAATTGCTTTAATATATAACCAGGCCCTCTTCCAAAGCTACATATTATTACTTTTTCCAGATTTTTATACATTTTCTAGAAAATATCTGTATATTTTTAATATCTAATTATATTATCTTTATTTACATGGTTTATTTAATTCAGAGTATGTCAATAGCTTTATTTTATGGATATGTATATAGTTAGAAATGTGACATTCTACATTTAATCATTTATTAAATTCTGTCAAGAACTAATTAATTCTCAGATTGAGAATATTCTCATTCCTTCACAATGTTGAATAGGTCTAGATCTTGGATTTGTGATAAAATTAGTGATAACCAAAGCATTCCAGAAATAGGCTCAAGGGACACAGGTTTGGCTTTAGGTTTCCATGAATATGCTCTGGATCTATGGACAAGTCTTTCTGAGCCTCAGTTTTCTCATTTCTCATCACATTTAAATTAATTAGATTATGTGTAAGTCAATTCTAGTTACAAATTTAGTGTGTCTCTTCTTTAGTGGATTATTAATACACAAAGTGCTTTACTAGGAATGTGGCTTATGCTGGTAGGTAATAGTGAGAAAACTGCCTGATCTTCTTCATTTTTTTCTTCTGTTTGTATGTTTAACATTATCTTCAGGTGATGTTACATACGTTATTGCAGAAAAACTCTTAGGAGAAGTGAAAGATAATGCTAGCACAGAGTTTGTGCTCTTGCCTCATTACTCAGCCAGGCCTTTTATAGTAAGTTATTATGTATTTGACAATCATCCTATGAGAGGCACATGCTGCATTGCATTTTTGTGTTAAAATGTTAATTTGTTAAGGAGAAATATTTTTTCTTTTTAATTTTTAGTTGAAACATAAAATTTGTATATATTTATGGAGTACCAAGTGATATTTCAGTACTTGTAAATATTTCTTTTCTTTTGAGACAGGGTCTTAGATTTGTAGTTCAAGTTGGCTTGGAACTCACTATGTAGCTCAAGCTGGTCTTGTCCTACTGCTTTAGCCTCCAGAGCCCTGGGATTACAGGTGTGGGGTATCATGCTCAGCATAAATACATGTTCATACTTCAAAATGTTCCCATTAAGGTACGCATATCTACTCTTCAAACATTTACCATTTCTTTGTAGCTAAAACATTCAATATCCTTTCTTTCATTTTTTTTTGAAATATATATTTTATCATCTATAGTTGCTTTGCTCTGCAACAGAACACAAAGAAGTATTTAAAATACACTCCTACTTTGACAACTCTAGTCTAAGATTTCCTTATTTAAGTTTTAATAAATTGTGGGCATAAAGGAATGGGAGTGGTCTGCTTCTCTCCTAACTCGTGAGTCTCTGGGATACATTTGTCACAAATAGTAAAGGCAAATTTTGAGACTTCAATTAAAGAGCAGAGACCGGCTCTCACAGTCGCACCAGCTACAGCTATTTTTGCATTTGTTTTCTTTCTCCTTATATGCACATATACATGCGGTAGCCAGGGATAATGAAACCGTTTTCAATTAAAGCTGCATGTCGTTAGACATACGAACAAAAACACCTCCATGTAATTTGCCTCTTCAGTGGCATTTACACGGGTAGATTCATTTAGATTTGCTTTTGTGTAGTAAATACTTTGCTTTCTGGGCCCAAAACACTTTACAGTCAAAATCAGAGACTGTAAGCACAGCTGATACTTCATAGTATTGTGGGAAGCTGCAGAATTCAGAGGACCATCCACTATAAATTCGTGACTTTCTGTCTTAAGTCCAAATTCATATTTTAAAAATTTTCCCTTTCCTCTGCATAAAATAAATATGAAAGCAAAATGATAGTGAGTTGAAAATGCATCTAAAGGAAAAGTCTCACATTTAGAAAATACATAAAATACTTGGAAATTAATTTAAGTCAATAGCTATTCATGCATTGTTGGGTTCATCTTTTTTAATGCCAGTAGAATTGTTATTTATTCTGAAATATTGTGTAACACTAGATGTTTTTCTGCTGTTATAAAAGTGAAATATAAAAGAGGTAAACATATGTTTTGATTAAGACACAATGCAAGGAAATTAAAACTTTGTGTAGCTCAATAGACAATATTTGCCTAGTATGCGTTAAGCCTGGGATTGCATTCTTAACACTATAAATAAAAATAAAAATTAAGGTAAAATAAAATAAAAATTACAAATTAAAAATAGATAAATTTGCACGAGGGATGATTTTAATCTGAGATGAAAAATGATGATTCTAAATGAACTTAAGTATGATCCTTGAAATGAATGTCTGAATTTTTCCTGGTGTGCCATTTTATTCATTAGTACATGACTGCAGCACATAGGGGGGCACTCACCCTGGGGTAGTTGGCACATGTGCATAATACATCTTAATTCTTTACATCCCTTTACCCTTCCCTCTCTCCCCTCCCTTTGTTATAGGCAGCTGAGTTAGATAGAAATATTATAGACAGACAGACAGGGCCAGGCCCTCGAGGGAGCCAGCAGACCTGAAGGAGCCAGCAGACCTGTGGGCCAGACCTCAAGACAAAAGGTGCTAAACAAATGCACCCACTTATCTCCCTAGGTGTAAAACATAGGGATTGATATTCTAAATAAGTAACAACCACCTTCTGAAAAGCCAGGAAGAGTCACTAGCCCGACCCCCACAGGAAAAGCCCCTGATCTGTATTCATGCCCGTTTGCTATGTGACTCGCTTCCCCGTTTTACCTCAGTCCACTCAGTCTTACCTGGACAATTATGCCTGTGATCTTATTGGTGGACTACAGTGTTGTCCATTTCCCCTACCTTGGACCCGCCTCACCTCATGGTTTTTCCCTATAAAGTCCCTGGAAAAGACAGAGTCGGGGCAACCCACTCGGGCCCCCCTTCTGTCACCCTCTTGGACAGAAGCTTTCTTTCTCTCAATAAATATATTCTGCTCTTAACCTCCGTTGTTTCTAAAATTCATTCTTCTGTTTTAGAGAACACAAACTCATCTGATATCATTCAGGTTGGGATATTTATTTTCCTGTATCACCTTCATCTCTTGGTCCCCTTTCATCTTGCAAGTGCATTAACCACTTAAAGAGACCTAGTTTATTTTATACTTTTAATAATTCCATAGTGAAATTATTAGTCCCATTTTACAGTCAAATGGGACAGGGCTTACAGGACAAGTTAAACAATTTGAAAGGGGAAGTCTTTGCTGGAGGCCACATAGAGACACTTACTTTCCTGTGGGTTAGCTCTCCTGGTGTCCAGCCCATTCACTGCCCAGCAACACCCAGGAGTGAGAGACTGGGAATCACTTGGTCACGGCCATGTGATCACTCCTCACTGATCAACTGCGCTGCCCACTCAGGGCTGCCCGAGAGCACACGGGGCTTCTCCTCAGCTGCCTTGGGCCTTCTTCCTGGGAAAGGCTGCAAGCTGGGCTCTCCCCTCTTCTTTTCTGTAAGTCTCCTTGTCTGTGTCCCGCTTAAATGACCTTTGTGCATGTGGTAGATGGCCGGAGTCACACTCACCCAAATTGGCAGCTGTTAATGCCCACAATATCTGATTCCACCCTAGACCCCCCGAGGGTACCACCCAACTGGTACAGTCTTTCTCAGTGTTTCAAGGAACTAGTATACATTAAATAAACAGGTTTTGATATCAAAGAAATGTGGAAACATTTAAATGAAGATTAATAGGGTCAGAGTCCTCCACATGGCATTAGTTTCTGAGGGAGAAAGATGATGTGTGGGATACTGCCAGATATATTCACCACTCCTAGCTGGGTGTTTCCTTTTTAATAGGGCATCATACAATAGGGAATGGTTTCTGTATAAGACAGGGAATATTTTCGGCTCACCTTGAAGAAGTGGAGGGAATTTCCTAAGACTTTCGCCAGTGAGTGGGGAAATACTTGGGAAGTTTTGCCCCTTGTGGTATTTGTTATAACAAATAGTAATTGGGAGTGTCTTTCCTCAGACTGACCCTACTTGTGATACTTTCCTCAGTATCAGATTGAGCAGCCTTGTTCCAAACAATGTCCCACAATACACATCGTGTGAGAGTCCTTGAGGAAGTCTCAGAATGAGCAAGAACAAGCAACTGGAGAAGAAAAAGCAGCTGAATCCCTCAAAAGAGTCAAAACACAGGTGTGCACACTGTGACCATTGATTAGAGCAGGTGAGTCTTCCTTTTCTTTAGGAAAGGTTTCATGGAAAAAGTGAGTCCTGGGCTCACTTTAAGAGGTGCTGTGTATTCAGTAGAGTGTGCTAAGTCCTCTGGGTGAGACAAGGACAAGCGAGGGTAGACATGGTTAGTCACATCATGGAAACAGTAAAAAGAAATGCTTTCAGCTTCTGCTACATCCAGGCGTGTCTGATGAAGCATATTCCCCTCTCAAAAGAAGAGCTGAAAAAACAGGGAAAAAATAAGACACTAATATGTCACAAATCTTTTCTCATAATTCAACAGTTGCTACACATCTATGGAAATTTACCTCTAAAGTGACAATTAGGACCTTTAAAAATATTGTTGGTTGAATAACTATCCTAGAAAATCTGAGTATTGCTGGATTCACAATTGACTTTTATGTAGTTAATGAAATGATGGGCAGGAGCAATAGTCCCATGAGAACTCACCTCAGGGGTAGCCAAATGGAAGGTGTTTTTCACCATAGTCAAGGGAAAGGGGAATAACAGAATCTGGGGAAGATAGGAACTCTTGTTCTTCTGTTCCCACACTCACTCTCGGGCAGAATTATAATGTTCTAGGGGCAAGCTAGCCTGTTGAAAATGAGTGGATCACTTGTTACCCCGAGCTCAGAATCCTCTGATGGTTCCCTTCTGACCTTAGAGTGTTCCGCTTCCATCTCTGCTTACTTGACAGCTCACCTCTCTTGGCCTTGATTTCTCCCTTAAGCCTTTGCACACATGTTAATTATTTTCTGGCCCCTCCTTTCTTTCCCCATGAGGGATTGGCAAACCATGATCCCTGGAGATGTGCAGGACTTTGTCTTGTTTGGGTAACGCCAGTGAACTAAGGGAGTATGGTTTTTATCTTTTTAAAGGATTGCATGCAATATGTAGTAAACATTAAATGTGGTCTCAAAATTCCACATATTATTGGAAAATTTTGCCAATTCTTTTTCTATGCCAGGTTTCTTCACAGTGTTTTATAGTTTTGTTCTTTATAGTACCCCAGGCTGCAATTACATTCTCATTAGAGTTTTTATTTGGTGGTGGTCTGCTTTTCGTCCCAACTCCACAAGGGCAGGGTCCATCTCTGCTGGGTGCCTCACACTTGTCTTGCCATGAGTGTTAAATACACACTTCCAGCTTACTTCCTGGTTTAGTTTCCCACATACAGTTTTATGGCTGGTGCTTCCTCCTCAGGTCACCATAGGTTAATCATAATTCCTGTGCTTGCCTGGAGTAATTAGTTATATTTCCTTCCTCACCTGTCTCTCGCTTTGTTCATTAATTATATTTTGAGACAGGATTTCATGGGTCTGCCCAGCCTGGCCTCAATTTTAAGATCCTCTTGCCCCAGTCTCCAGAGAAGCCCCGATTGTAGGAATGAGCTGCCAGGCCCAGCCAGCCATGTACATGTTCTACATCAGAAACTCACTTCAGCTGGGGAGCTCTGACTTACACTCGTGCCACTTCAGTTCTTGTGAGTTCAGCAGAGCAAAGGATCCTGTGCTCCTGGGGCTGAGCATCATGGACACCTATTGTGAGTTCCATAAGTCAGCAGGATTTCTGTGGAGATCCAAGAAACTGGCTCCTGAGGTGTTGTGCTTTTAACACTGCACAGGTGGACTGCAGGTCATTCTCATGTTTAACTGGCACTGCTGATTTGTCTGGTTGACTCTGTCACTGCAGCCTACTAAAAAAGGTCTTTCTGAAATTTTAAAAATTGGATTGATGTTGATAATTGGCTTTCTACAATGATGGAAAGTCCATCTTAATAATTCTCTGCAATATGATTCACAGATGATATCTGTTTAAGAATACATTATAAATGGCAGATTTGTTCAAGAGAAACTGTTAATTTGTTACTTTCCCTGAGCAAATATGACTGCACACTTGCTTAAATATTTGCAAATGTAGGTGAGTGCGCAGCAGAAGAGGATGAACTCAAAGCCAAGTAGGACACATGTTTTTAAAGAAAGAGTTACATTGACTTCGCTGCTGCATGAGTAATAATGCAGTACAAAAATGTGATATGTTCCAACTGTGCTTCTCATATTCACTGATTGAAAAGGGACAGTTCCATTTTCTGCAGTGCAAAACCAAGTCATTCTTATTAAAAGGTCACAGGAAACTGAGGAGAAATGTCAGGCACACAGAGTGACCTATTCACAATATAATCAAGCTTGCTTTAAAAAGACAACATCTACATTATGAAGGGGAGAGATCTGATTGTATTCTCTGTGCTTTGGTAATGCAGTTAGTGCTGATAAGACCTTGAGACAATCTTGCCCTTCAGAAAATGAGTGTTTGTGGTGGGTGTGGGTGAATCAGAGGGAACCTCATGATATAATGTGGCTAAGATCATCGCTTCAGCCAGTTTCTTTTTGAATTATTGAGCTTACTATTTCCTTATAAGATGCTCATTTTAACGGCTAAGATAACTCTGCTTCACTTTAATTTTTCCTTAGGTTAACTAAATTCTGGCTGTGTTTTTCTTTTGTGTGTACAGAGCTCCCATTGACTTAATTATGATAAGCAGAATGATGATAAACACCAATGGTAAACAAGTGTTCTTCCCTTCAGGGCAATTCTGCATGTAGGAATGGATATGGTCCAGTAAAACCAGCATATTTCAAATCAAATCAATAAACATAATAGTATCTGTAATACCAGGCTAGTGTCATGTGGTGTATGTCTGAGAGAATGGGAGGAGTAGGGAGTCTACACATGTGGTTACCAAATTACCCTCTCACGGTCCATACAATGGATTTCTTCAGTCCTCTTGGTAGAAATCTTCAGGTGGCTCTCCTCCCATCAGATATTGCAGCAGATATATGGAAAATGAAGTGTGTATTTTTTCTTGTGCCTTTTGATCACTAACAAGACTCACTGAAGCTATTCATTCTAATATTTTTAATATTTGTCATTTCTTCCTTGGTGCAAACATGCATGGCCAATGATCTGGTATATATTTTCTCCTAAGCTGACCATGTAGCAAACCAACTCATGGGGATGATGTTGCCAGGCTAAATATTCGAGGTTCTAACTCATGGATTTGTTTAATCATGCATAACCAATTGGGTAAAAACTTTAGTTTGAATTGTGATCAGAAAATACAATGTTTAAAACTAAAAATTATAACAGTAGAAGCCACATGATCATTAACTCCCCTGAGAATATTTCCTTTGCTTGGAGCACACTTACCTTCCTTCTGGCCCTTTCTGAAGCAGTTCTCGAAATCCTTTCAAATGGTGTGTTTAGAGATGCTGTTTTGGCTGCCTGCATGTCCTGGATCCATCCAGAATGTTTGCCTTTCAGTGCCATTTGACTGGGGAAGAGCCAGATTAGATGGATGAGGGTACATCGTCAGCTTCTTACATGCTCGCCTTTCCCTTGGATGGCACTTGGCAAGGGCGTGGCACGATTGAGGACATTGCAGGAAGAGCCATTTTGAAAGGGGCAGGAATTGTGGCACAGTGTGTCCCGCGAGGGCGGTGCGGTGAGGGCTTTGAATGTCAATGTGTCTTTTTTTGAAATAAATTTTAAAAATGTAAGCATTCACTGTATATTTTGGTCATACTGCAGATATATTTCTATTTTTTGTCAATTGCTTACAACTAATACTTTATTAAAAGAAACATGTTTTTTGCTACAAGTACCAATTCATTGCATTTAAAATGAAAAAAAAATCCAAATCAGCTCATGATATAAAGTAATACAAGAACTCGGGTGTGGTAGAATACACCTTTCACTAAGGGTGCAATCTTATTATTTAAATCTAACCCAGTTCAGTCTACTTCCCCCATGACTAGAGTAAGCTTGTTTTCCCCAGATCTTTTGTGGCTGAGAGGAAGTCTTCAGTTAGCATTCACAATAAATAGCTATTCATTCACAACTTCTTTTCTTCTAAGGGTTGTTGTTTTTAAAATTTATTTCCATATTCCTTCTAACAAAAGAAACATGAAAACTTTGTACGTACATTCATTAAGGGGGAAGACTTTTTAGCCTATATTTCTTGACTTTTGACCCTTTTGATATCTTTTGTTCTCATTAGGTTTTAAAAAAATATAGCCAGCTTCTATATTTCCTTTAATTTTTTTCTCACAAGTAAGTATTATTTTCTGTTTTTGTTTTTTGTATTTTGTTTTGTTCTGTTGAGACAGGGTCTTTCTATGTTACTACGCTGGCCTTGAACTCAGTATGTAGCCCAGGCTGGCCTAGAACTCTTGGTTATTGTCCTGCCTCAGCCTCTTGAGTGTGGGGATTCCAGGTGTGCACCACCATGCCTTCCTTCCAACTAGGTACATTTAATTTTTATCTTCCTCTGACTGGTAAGCTGATTAATCCACATGCCACTGGAATATTTACTAATAGCCTAAAGTGTTCTAGGTGCTTTGTAGCTTGACTTTGGCACTGATGACATTTTTAGAATAAGATATTTTTACTTTTCTAGTATTTAGTTTCTGAACATATATGTGAATAGGTTTTTAACAATGCGTTTTTTTCCTCAAGAAATACAAAGTGATTTCTCTACAAAATTATTGTGTGTCCTAGATTCAAAGACCCCACTGAAAAGAAAAACTATAAAGAAGTAACTTATAAACAGACATTTTCCATTTTGTTTTATATACTTTGTAAGCTACAATGAAATAGAATCAAAATATTGCTGAGTGAATAGTAAGAAAGATAACTTGGCAATTTCAGATTTTAAAGAAAATATTGCCATAATTTTCTCAGGTATATGTAAGACAAACTTTTTGCCCATTTACTTGACCTATTTTTCAAGAAAATTTCTTTTACGAAGCCAACAAAAGAACACTAGAAGACATATGGTCCTTTCTCTATATCTGAAACTGAAATATACTGAAAAAGATGGAAGAATGAAAATGTCTTGCCACATCAAATAATTAACACTTTTATTTTGAAGAGTACAATTCTTTATGTGATTTCAAAGCGCTCTCACAACTGTTTTGTTTGTTTCTACAGTTCCACTAGACTGTCCTTTTCTGTCAATTAGTATTATTCTGTTGCTATTTTATGCCACTCTGAGCCTATTTTGACTATAGCTACTTGTTAAAAACAATTCATTTTTCAATCAAGAAGTGTGATTTTAAAGAGGTCGACTGCTTTGTGCTTTTGCTTAAGGTTATCTGGGTGAACACCTTCACCAGTGTGCCTCAGGATGCAGAGGGGACGTCTCCAGGTGCTCTGTGGAGGTGCTGCCAGCTCTCCTTGCTGTGACTGTCTTCATAGGATGGTGTTGCACAAGAGAATTCGGAGCACTTCTGGCTTTGGTTTGAAAGATGCTGAGTTTGGTGGGTAGAATTTAGTCTACTGGGATCTTCATTATAAGATGAGGAAAATTTGGTAGCAAAAAAATAAATCTTTTCAGGTCAGGTTGGGCTATATAGGGACATCTCCCATTTAAATAATCCCAGTATTTGGCAGGCAGAGTCAGGAGCATCACTAGTTTGAGGTTAACCTTGGTTACCTAGAGAGTTCAAGGTCAATCTGGACTATGTTGTGAGACTGTCTCAAAAACCAAGTGAATGAATTAATAAAATAAATGAATGGATTAATAAACATAACAGCAGAAATTTAATATTATTGCATTTCAGTCAATGTGGAGGAATTGATCTTATAAGAATTATGGTATGTTCCCAGTGTCTAGCAAGGTGCTCAGTAGAGTAAGCACTTCAAGATTGCTTAAGGGATGAGTAACTATAAACACTTCCCGCCCTCTGGCTGGTGACATTTGTCCAGTCACTGGGTTTGTGACTTCACTAAGGCCACTGGTTCCAGACCTTTCCTTCTTCCCATAGATAAACATGCAAAACTGGGTCCTTCTAGCATTTAGTGTTTAGGAAATGTGTTTTAGAAACTCTGTTTTAGAGAATAAGGCTGCAGATCCACTCTAGATTCTCTTACGTGCTGGGCCAGTGCTCTACCACTGAGCTACAGTCATCCGAGAGCACAGAATTTGAAAAGTACTATTACACATATCCCCCAAAAGACTTTCAAATAAAATTAAATGTCCCTCTCTGTGATGTTGATTCATCCACTCTGAAAGCAGGAATTTCTTTGCCTTCTGTAGAGAGTAAGGGAGTGAAACAATACTGAGAAATAAAATCTGCCCCAGAAGTCCAAAGCTTTATGTTTCTTGCGCACAACAAGGGTGAAACGGCGATAGGGACTCTCTGGAGGGGAAGCTATTTTTGTGCAACTCATCATGTGTGCTGACGTCTGCAAAGAAAAAATGTCTTCGTATTGCTTACACAGTGTCCCTTTTAATATTTTATAGTATGTAGTTACAATAAAATAAATATTCAACATTAATGGACATCAGTAGGAATTCTGTTTGTAAGAGTCTATTAATAAAGCACTTGTGTGGTTAGGGACTGGGCTTGAGCGGAGTGGACACAGCAGCTAAGAGGCTTCAGCATGGCCACACAGTTACACTGGGATTGAGAAGCAGATCACTGAAAAAATTCACAATATCTTTCCTGTGTATCTGAAAATAACTTGATACATACAGTGTAACATAACTGACAGTAATGAATTTATTTTTACTCTATTATTTAGATCTCTAATGGCATCTGGCTGTAATGATTGTCCTTGGAGTTTGTGCTCTGGGAATACTTCAGAGATGAATGTGTAAAAAAAAATTATTTTAACTTCACTGTGAGTCTGGCCTCAAGTCTATGTTTTTACTTGATCATTTAAATTCCTAGTTTTGTACATTTTCCAGTTCCAATTTACCTTTCTTCGATTATAGCACTGCAAATATGTGAAATAGTACAGGCAGATGCATCAGAATTTATCGAATACTGGGTTAAATAACCCTAAGTTATTGTGGGCTGATCAGGCCTGCAGTCTCCCAGGTGAGTGGATGGGCGAAGGCTTAAATAATTCAGACAATGGATATGATTTCAGGACCCCAGGCAAGACTAACTCTTACAGCTTCAGTATTCTCTGAGTTCAGCCAAAGACTTCTCTGGGCGGCCTGTATTTATTTGGTTTACAAACAAGGGAGGGGAATACTGAGGAAAATGTAAGAACCTGGGCAGGACTTGGGAATCCCTTTGAGGACTCCTCCAAGTAATATAGAATGTTAATTTAGGAGACAGGCGTTATCTCCGGGAAGGCCTTCACGGCAGGGGTGAGATGCCTGCAGCGCAGTCTCCTTGCAGTTACTTGGAGTGCAGGGTGCAGACAAAATGCCTCACAAGTAACACGGAAAGTCAATAGGTTAATATTAAATCCAGCTCAGAGCCACTTTGCAGTGGTCCCCAAGAAGAATTAATTTATTCTAATGGTTTATAAGATGATGCCCAGTATTTGTTAGTCTTTTGGGCTGCAAAGTTACCAAAATTACTTCTGATATCAAAAATTGGCATTCCTTCCAGGGAGTTCCCACTTTTTCTCAACCTAATGTCTCTACTGAGGAATTGAAGTACTTAGTGTTTGTTGGCTGGTGGTGCTGTGTCTCAGAATGAGGGAGGTTTTAAACTGTGGGGAAATTGCAAAGGCCTTTGATCAAGTAAAATGGTCCATTGACTAGCTTGGGAAATTTACAAATCTGCTACCTGGCAGGAGGCACAGGGAAACATGTAAATCTTATCAAAGCCCATCTTTCACCATACACACAATCTATCCCACAGTATCCAAGGGTGAATGCATCGTCACCCCTTGCAGGTATGGAAATCCAGGGATGCTGAAGTACCTTACAGAAAATGGCATAGTATTTTCCTGTAGCCTACACACAGTATACCTTATACTTGAAATAATTTCTAGGCTATCTATCACATATAAAACAATGTAAATACTATGTCAATAGTTTACTGTATTGTTCTGAGAATAATGGTAAAAAAGAAAAAAGGTCTTTACGTGTTCAGCATAGGCACATTTTTCTCTGAATATTTTTAGTCCACAGTTTGAATCTGTGGCTGAAGAACTTGCAGAACCTGAAGGCTAGCTATGTACACACAGTCCGTGTCTGCTTACAGACTAGATAAGCTTGGCCACGTTACCTTGTCCCTTTGTAGGTCAAGAAGTGTGGTTTCAGAAGATTAAATAATTTGCATCATTAGGTTGCAAGGCTGAGATTTGAAATTTACATCCAGTTCTTTTTGTCACTCACACTTAACCTATGTGTGGGCCACATGCATTGGACACTGCAGCACTGAAGCAGAGTCTTGATTCTTAAAACCAACAAATACTGGTCGATAAAAAACAGGCCAGCATGACAGCTCTGTATACACATGGCAACGGAGATGGCTCAGCCTCTGTCAACTGCCATCACAATCCACTATTTGAGAGATGAAGCAGAAAGGTTCCAAAGTCACTGCACTTCCTTACCTCAGAATGTGACTAAAGTTGACTATAAATAAAGTTCTCTGAACCAAGTTTTAGATACTAAAGTATAGTTTTCAGGGGGTTAGAGATTGTTTATATGAGAAGCAGAAGGTCCTAAATGTAACTTTTAAATGTGTTGTTCCTCTTTCCAGTAAATATCTAAACATGTATTACAGGTCATCTACAAGTATACTACAGAGACAGAGAACTGCTTTGATCTGGCTACTTCTGCTTTTGATTATATTAATTTCAAGAGATTAATCCAATGTAAAGGTATTAGACTTTTCTGTTTTTGGTGAGGATTGAATTTAGGCCTAGGGTCTCTCAATGCTAAGCATATGCTCTACCATTGAGCTACACTGTTGGGTAAACTTTAATAAGCATTGTTTTAGAATAGCTTTGGATTCACATAAAAATTGCAAGTATAATACAGTCTTCCCATGTACCCTGCACCCAGCCTCCCCTCCACTTTTTTTGTGGTATTAAGGAGGTGGTGTTCATGCTGAGCTACAGTTCCAGCCCACCTGCTTCCTTCCTTCCTTCCTTCCTTCTTTCCTTCCTTCTTTCCTTCCTTTTTCCTTTTTTCTTTTGTTCTTTTTTAAATTTTGAGACAGGTTTTCACTGTTGTTAAATTACTCAGGATAGGCTTTAACCGGCAGTCTTCCTGACTCAACCTTCCAGAGTGCCAGGATTATACATATGTACTACCAGGCCCATGTGGTTTCAACTGTTATTAATAACTTATAATAGCATGTTACACATGTTACTATGAATGGGATAAGACTGATACATTATGAAGTCCATAATTTATTTAGTTTTCTTATTTTTTACCTAATATTTTTCTCTTCCAGGTTACTACAACACAATTATTTTTAGTTCTTATTTCTACTTAGGTTTTTCTTGGATATGATATTTTTCTGGTTTTTGATGAACTTGAAAGTTTTGAGGAGTAGTGGATAGGTGTTCTGCAGAATGTCCTTTGACTGGTATTTGCCTGGTGCTTTGCCTATAAAATACCATTTCAATATACTTTTCAGTGTATATATTGAAAATGTTCAATGTAATACTTTACATATACATACCTACAGCAAAATGATTACTACAGGTGAGAAAATTGACATACCACTTATCCTCCATAGTTTTCTCTTTGTATGTGTACAGTAACAGCACCAAACAGATCCTCTAGTAGTAAATTTTCAGTATTATTAGCTGTAGTCCTCATGTTACATACTACGTCTCTAGACTAATCTATCTAATGTAATGTAATTTTTTACTCCTTTGTTAAATTCTCATTCTCTCCTTTTTCCCACCCATAAAATTCACTAGGTTTTTCTTTTCTGTTTCTATGTGCTCAGTTTTTTTTTAACTCTTAAAAAAGATTCTGTGTATAAGTCTAGTCCTGAGATCATAAGTATTCTGCCTTCTGGTTTGGGCGAGGTTCACAGTGCATCACATCAAGGGCACTTGCTGACAGCGTACTGATCCCTCTCCCTGTGGGTGGTGACCGTGCTCACCTATGCTCAGGTGGTGTCTGCCAGCTTGCTCTGCTATAATATTTCTCTTCCCCTCTTTTCAGACCATGCTCTTTGGAAATAAGTCACTGTGTAATTATGATCCACTGTCTTCAGGGCATAGAATCCACACAAATTGTTTGGAAATCTATTCCCTGTCCTCCATTTATTCATTCAGTGAATTATATCAATGTGCATTCAAGAGCATCTATTTTCTAGTGTACATTATAATGTAATATTACTCTATTTTTTTCTGAGTTTGGATACAGGAGCTCTGTCAATTGCCATGTGTGACATACCTTCTATGCACCTCCAGCATGTTGGGTTTTAATTGTTTGGAAGACCTTGCTTACATTCTGGCATTGTGGGATGACCCAGGCTCATCTTGTATATTTTCTCTCAGTCCTAGAAGCACCCATTTTTCCAATAAGTAATTTTATGAAGGAAAGATGGTAGGAACCAATCAAGAGCAGAGATCCCTGTGTATTCCTTGCTTGTGAGGCCACTCAGCTGACCAGGCAAGGAAGTGCATGTGACACAGAGACTTGTGAATAGGCTATAGATTCTGTAAATCTACAGCCTACTGTGTCTATGTGAAGCTACTATGATATCATATTGTCTTCAAAATTTTGTGTTTGTTTTTTGGTGCTGGGCATTGAACCCCGTGCTCTAAGCACATGCTCTACCACTGAGCTATAGCCCCAGTCCCTGATGCCTTCAATGTTAACCTGAAACCTCTTGGGTCATTCTAGGCTTCCCTTGCTTACCTGTAAATTCCCACTCTAACAATGAGGAAGCTAGCTTTGCTAGCTGCTGTTCATTTACTTAATTATTCAGTCCAGCATGTCTAGTTGCTAATCCATCACATGTCTTTGAATTGTTCTCTGCAGTTATATTCTCTATAAATTCTCCTTTTAGAAAAGAAAAGAAAATGCTTACTGGTAAGTTGAGTGATATTGGTTCATTGGTATGTATGTGCACAAATATAAATATAATTTGTATTGTTGTTCTATAGCAATGTAAAACTTCTGAAATCAAAGCTTTATATCTGTACAATGATTAGATTAAGACTTTTGCCTTCAAATTTCTGAATAGCAACCATGTTTAATAGTATCTGTTGTTAGTACCTACACATAATAAAGCATTTGCAGTGTCAGGCACTGCTGGTCTTGGATCCCTTTAAGTCCCTTTGTGGGGTTCTTACTCTCTCATTCTGATGATGCCCTTGACCAGCTTCCTTTTCTGTGAATCCCATTTCCAAAGGCAGTTACTCTGCCATGTGTCAGTTAATTTCCATATGCTGAGGTAGAGGAGACCAATAGAGACCACCCTTTCCAATAACTTGAAGATTTAATATGGGAAATTAAAAATGAAAGTATTCTGAAATATCAATTATTTGATTTCAAATGGTGAAATAATAGAGATATTTCAGATGAGCACGTCCTATTAAGTGCTGCTTACCTTATGCCCACTTACCGATTGATCCAAGTGATGGAAACTTTCTGTACTTTCATACCATTTAGTTTCTTATCTTAAATAAGAATTAAAAAGTCATTTTGGGAGCTAGAATATCAATTTAAACACATGTGAGATTTGGGTATTTTTATTCACGTTAGAATTTAGTCTGAAAAACAATCACTTAACATTGTGCAATAAGCAATTCAACAACCAAAGCACCGTGTTGTCAGAATCTTAATTAAAGTGATGTTATGGGGCCCAAGCACAAAGCAACACTAGCAATTACAGCAAAAAATCACCAACACACACAAGTGCTAATGGTACCTGAGATACAGCATAGGAAGAATATAATGATGATTTTTCTAGATTAATCTGTCTTCTGTAAAACTGCTTTATTAAAAACAATTGTTGTAAAGAAACATCCCATAGATAGTTTCCTTTTTGTGTTATATATTATGAGATAATGTAAACAAAATAATACATATATTGTTGAATACTCATTGCTTTAGGAAAAATGAGTGAAATAAATGGCCTGGAAATTAAGTTAGAAGCAGAGATGTTATAGGTGGAATATTTAAGAAAGTCACTGAGGAAAAGCTAAGACTTTTCACAAATGGAAAATATCTCTATATCTAAAAATATTAAAATAAGTGTTCTGAAAGAATTGGATTGTAACAAGCCTGAAGTCAAGCACAGTGCTGCAAAAGTCAGTGCAAATAGTAAGCCACTAGAAATTAAAACAAAATTTTAGAAAGAAACTACTACTTGGAAAAGATGGAAACAATATTGCAAGAATGTGTTGTAAAAATTCTCATGTGGTAGCTACTACTTATTTCAAAATGATGCTCCTAGGATTGTATGTCTAGGTTTAAGTGAGGATTTTCTTTGACTAAGACACCCTTCATTCCATCTAGGCTTTCATAGTCAAAGAGAGATGCTTGGAAAGTTTCAGTTCGCAAACTTTCCGCCCAGCCCAGGGGAAAGCTTATTGTACGGGGTTAGTTCTCACAGGTCTTCTTTCGAGAGGTAACTATTTCTGGTACCTAATGAATGAGGCAAAGCATGGAGGGGGGTATCACATTGTCATACACACACACACACACACACACACACACACACACACACACACTGAACATTAAGAGTAGCCTAAAAGGAAGAAAAAAGTCACAGGGAAAGTTATCAGAGAAAAGTAATGCTCTTCCTGAAGGACGTGTAGCAAAGTGGTGGTAAGTAGAGAGCATTTAAAAATTTTGTTTTTAATTTTGCAATTTCCTCTTGCTCTGCTTTTTGCTGACCTAATTCTCAATGGTGAAAACTTCATGTCCTCAGTCTTTCTTGTTTTTGTAAAATCATCAGCTTATTCAAGTCTCCCCTGTTACCCAGCTACCTTGATTTGCTTATTTCATGTATAAAAGTAGACCCAATATTAAGGGCTTGTGGCAGAATAACAGATTTAATGAAACCTTAATAATTGTCTGTTTTTAACAAGGCATTTGAATAATGCAAAGGCCCAGAGCTCCAACCACATGGGCAGCAAGCCCTCGTAGTGAGGACGACAGGGGCGCTCCCCAACTCACCACGTACTCGGCCCTTGGCTCTCTTCTACTGAACTTATACTTATCACTGAATCTAACCTGCTGCATAAAGTTATGATATTTGCTGATATATACATCAATTCACTCATTCATTTATCTAGCACTTCTGAAATGCCTAGGTACTGTCTGAAAATTCATCATTAATACTGCAGCCCTTAAATAAAGCTAACTATATGTCATATGGAGGGAAAATACTTTGGTATAATACATGGGATGAAAGATTTCAGAAAGAGACACTAATCTCCTCCTAAATACTATGTACCTAGGAACAGTTATAGGGCTCTTGTTGGTTTCTTTAAAATACAAATTGAAACTTCCAACATATTTTTATTTGATACAATGTAGAAAATTCAAGGGCAGAGAAAAATACCCTATATTTATTAGACATATTTTGAAAAATAATTTTGTATTAATATGGTCTGATGAAACTTGAAATCAGCAGCAAGAGAAACAGAAAGTAAGTTCTTCTGTGGCTTGTTGTGTAGCCAAAGCTTGAGTTATAAAAGTAATCCCTAACGCAACAACGTTGGGCGGTAAGGCCTAATAGGAGGTTATTAGAGCATGCGGAGTCTGCCTTCATGAATGGATTCATGGCATTATTTTTGGAGTAGGCAAGTTATAGGAAGAGTGAGTTTGTTATAAAATTGAGTCCACTTGGCCAAGCTCCCATACATCACCTACCACTCTATGCTTCCTCCTTGCTCCCACCCTCTCTTGCCCCTCTGCCTCTACCATTTGGTGATACAGCATGAAGTTGCTCCTCAGATTTTAGCACCATGCCTTTGGACTTCCTGGCCTCAGAACTGCACCAGTTAGGGCTCAAGAGAGGGACAAATATAATATACAGTCATATAATATTATATAAGAATATAATATATAATATAATATAATACACAAAGGATTTACAAATTAGGTTTACAGTGCCCACCTACAGAGTCAGGGATGGTAGAATGCAAAATGGCCATCTGCACACTAGAGAACTGGAGGATCCAGCTGAAGGCTGCCGAGCTGAATGCTCACTGCAGTGTCCATTCAAGTCTCTACTGGAAAGCTGAAAGGTCTCTGTTAGAAAGCTGAAGTGTTTGTGCTTTAAGCCTGCAGAAACCAGAGACTGACATCCAAGGTAGTGGCAAAGATGGGAGCGCCACTATAGAAGTGAAAGAGGAGACTTCATTCTTCTTTTCCTTGTATTTTAGGTTACAGCCTATTGGTTGGTACCATGTACATCCAAGGTGCTTTTTCGCTCTTCAGTTTGCAGCTTGAAAGTCAATACTGCAGACATAACCAAAACTGAGCTCTACTAATCTGTGAGGCATTTCTTAGTCCATTCCAGCTGACCCTGACCCTACAGTTAACTGTCATAAGAATCGTGAACCAAATATATTTCTACTCATTATTAATTACCCATAATAATAGAAAATTGTGGTCAGCTCCAAATTGAGTTTCTTCTCAAGAGGAAATTCTATACACCCAGTAAAATGGGCATAAATGACTGTTTTTTTTTTTTTTTTTTTTTTTTTTGCAGTACTGGGGATCGAACTCAGGACCCTGCGCTTGCTAGGCAAGCGCTTATTCCACTGAGCTATATCCCCAGCCCAAAATGGGCATAAAAACAAGCCTGTGGATGTTCCCAGCTCTGGAAGTTTTGTTAAGGAAAAGTAAAGAACAAACAAAAATTTAAGAGCATATTCATTTCTCTATCTGAGTATTGAGCCCAATTGCTTATAAAGAGCTTGGAGATTTCTGTGGCAAGAAGTGCAAAATAATTTTTACTACTTGTCTTTGACAGCTCAGGACATTCAGAGAAATATACAGCCTGTCTCATTTGTGTTATTTTCACTATTGAGTATACTATTTCTTAAGTCTCTACTTGAGAAATGAATAATATCAGAATTTTAGCAGTCTGATTTTCTGTAATTCTGTCTCAATCTAAGTATGAATATCATTCAAAGCAGATGCTAATTGTAAACAGACATAAAATCAAGTTTATAGTTAATAGACAATGATTAGTCAAAATTATTGAGATGACAGTTTCAGTGTATATACACTCTGCTTCTTAGAGAGCTTAGAAAATGACTTAAATTATTGCAAATCTATTATTATTTTGAAACCTGAATATGATTTTTAAAAAGAAAATGCACAAGACTTTTCAAGAAGGGAGAAAAGTCAGGGGTAGGAACTAAGGGTTGTTAAGAAGCTAGCTAATTATTTTTAAAAGCATAACTATCTAGAAATCATGAAACGTTAAAAATTTAACTGATTCTTTACACACTATAATTGTTTCTGATCAAGTAGTATACCTGATAAATAAGGGAAAATAGTTTTTACTACTGGATATTTAAGCAGCATATTTCTTACTTTCATTTAGGTACAAAACTAATGTAAGTAAACACTGTTAAATAGAATCTTTGCTTACACTGCATAGAAAGAAAGGAGGAAACAGGGAATGAAATATTGTCCGAAAAAACTTGATTCTACCATTATCCTAAAGGGAGGTTCTGCCTCAAATTGAAAACATTTGGGTTTTAATAGTAGGATGGTCTTTGCGTAAGTGGGTCTCATTTTTCTTCAGTAATTGGAGAGTAAAAAGACACCGTGATACCATGTGCATACCATACGCTATCCATTAGGCTGTAATGAAAGATTCCAAGCACAACTATCTTGAATTAAGATTTCAACTCATTAAGTTATGGTTTTTTGTGTTTTAATTACAAAGCTCACTTGTGTTGTCAGCACTCATACAGGATGCAACAATTATTTCAAGACAGGCTAGCTGTCTGTAGACATAAATTTTCTACTCGTTGATATGAGCTGACCCATGATGCACTGAGGGAGTGCTTTCACAATATTTTCTGAAGTAAACTGATCCTGAAAGAAAGAAACTGGATGGATATGATAAAGGCATAAGTTATGTGTTCAGTTTAAGAACTATTCGCTTTACATGGTTTTCCACATATAATAACCTCCTGCAAGTCCTAATGTATGCATTACTTAAAGGTGGACAACTCCAGCATTAAAAGCATATGGAAAGGAGTAATTATTTGAAATTAATCTTGAGCTAGGTTACAAATTAATGCCCCTTATAGTATTGTTGTTATTGTGTATGGATGTGGCTTAAGGAATTTGGGGTTTAGGCAATTGCTTTTGGATGTAACCATAGATAGATTTCCAAGATCAATGATAAATATAGAAACACATAATTTAAAAATACAACCTTGCAAATATCAGATCTATTTTTTCTAAATAATATATTTTTTATTTGAGTCAGTTCTTTCTCTGATTTGGATCACCATGAAGGTGATGATCTGTATGTTTCTGACTGACTGGCATAAAAAGTCTGAGCCCAGGATACACAGATGTGCTCCAAATCTTCCTCCCATTGAGTACTCCTGATTTCCTGAAGATGTTCCTTATGTGAGTCCTCGTTCTGTGCAATTTCGATCTTGAAAACTGGTTTGTTCCTGTCTCTTTTAACCTTGTCCTCTTCACCTTACTATAAATTTGCCATCCTCCAATAGGTAAATCTCACTGCATCCCTAAATGGTCCCTGATCTGCAGACAGACTTCTTTTCCAACATTTGGCAAAAATATAACTGGAAATAATCTCATAATATTGTGGTACTATCTGTTGATTAATCTTTCCCTCTCTCCCTGTCTCTCTAATTATAGTTTTAAATGCATTGAATTATGTAGAAAGTCATATTTGAAAACTCAATTTGTAGTCCTATATTTTAAATATCTTTAAAATCAACAGCTGAATTGAATCTAAGACACCAGACTCAACAGAATCAGAATGGTAACATCAAATATCAATTCTGTACCTGTTGTAATTGAGTTTCTAACAGTACCATGAGGTAGAGATGTTCATCCTTTCTTTTCTGCATCTGAAGCAATATGGTTCAGAGATGTTACACAAATTTCCCAGTGGGAGACTCCTCCTGTACATAGGAAGGTTTTGCCATGCATACATTTGAAAAATATCATGACCTAGACTTAGGCAGGGCACAATCTCTGCAACTGTACGTGAAAGCCTCACAAAGATGTGTCTCAGGGATTTTCTTTATATTCCAACCTCTTTTTAGTATATTGCTTTTTGGAAGAAATGTGGAATGGATTCCCATTTATGGAAGAGGCAGAACACAAAGTGTAACTGTGCATCGATGTGGTCAGGGTGTGGCTTCGAAAGTAATCCTTCCACTGGCCAGCCCCTGTCCTCTTGCTGCCTCTGTGAATGTAATTTCTAACCACCTCTCCAGGCTTGCTATCTCACCTTTACAAACTCCATCTCTTTTGAATCTCATTTTGCTAATTATAGCTAAGGGCTAATAAAGCCCATTCAAGTCTAGACTTTAACAATGTTATTTATTGGTGGTCTGACCATGTGTAAATGATGTATCTTCTGTAAGCCTTAGTTTCTTTGGCATAAAGTGAAAGTTAAAATGATATATAATTTTATGGATATATTAAATAAGACAGTATATGTACAGATACGAATGTAAAATTTGCAACACAGAAAACTCAATAAATGTTTCCTCCTCTCTTGTGCCAAGTCTTCTTACCTCCATCTCTTCCTTCTCATCCTCCTCCTTCCTACATGCCAACATATATGCACTTTAAATATAGCCCTTCTCTCTTGACAACCCATTTTGTAGTCTATTATTATAACCAAAGTGTGAGATTTCAGGCTGGTTTCAGGAGCCAAGGAAGCGCCTGAGAAGACTAACAGAAAAGTCGTGTGAAATCTTGTTTTCTGACAACAACAATCACACGGGTCCCGCCTACTGAGATCATGGACTGTAGACTTAAAAATTGAGAACTTTACGTGGATTCTGTATTTTTTCATGAAGTGTATTTGATACCACTTTACTCCATATCAGGAAATGTGGAGAAAGAAATAGGCACGGAGACTTTTCTAGTGACCACAGTGCCCTTAGCTACCTCTCCTCTTGGATTCTTTCCTCTCAGCTTTCTACAACTGACAGCACGAGTCTTCACTCCTTCTTTTCTCTTACCTTCTCTCTGTTCCCTTATCTCCTTTCCTTGTTCTACTTGCCCTTCTCCCTCCCTTCTCTTCCTTCTCCCTTTCCTGCTTTCTCGTTCTGCCTCCCATCCTTTCTCTTTTTCTTTGTAATACATCTAACACCAAAATATTTTCAGTAACTTATGCTTCCTAGCTTAAGCCTTGCATACATTTCTGAATAATAGTTGGTACATGTCTAGGCTTGAATTCTATGAATATTATATAGACTAATAAATTCAGCAAAGAACATTTAAAATATAAATTTCCTTATAAAAATATTGCATACACTAAAAGTGCCAGGGTATTTTTTCCTGTCTCCAAGCACCTGCTAATGAGATTTATTGATGTATAAACTTATTAAGTTGCTAATTGGGTAATGATCTATTGATGGAAATGTGTTCTTACAAGTCGTATTATCAGTTGATTGAGAGGTAAAAATAGAACAGACTTAGTTTTCAACTTACTTTATAGCATTAACTTAAAATTGCAAAGAGTTAATCTTATCACACTACACATGGCTGAATTTATAAAAGATAAAATCACAGACGAGTAATGCACAGTTACTTGTTACATATTCTTCCCATTACAGCTGACAGGTTCATTAATCATACAGTGTATTTTACTATTAGAAGCTATAAAGGAGATCAAATCTCTAGTAATTTTTCTTCTTCTCTTTCATTTGATAAGTGTGTTGTTTCAGTGTGCAGATAAAATATAGTGTCAGTCACCAATAGTCTCAAGACATTTTCATTTTTCCAGTAACAATATCCTTGCTGATTTGCAATGTAAGAAGTCCTCAGCTCATGCATCATTTCCCTATAACTTGACCATCAGTTCAAGTAAAATGTCTGTGAGTACCTATCTGCAGAGGCGGTCATCCAGAAGTGAGCGCTGCACGAGAGGAATAATGTTTTTTGTCAGAGCAGTATTGCCTACTGGGTGCTGAAGGCGCTAACACTGAACACCTCTGTTCCTCTATGTGCAACGTAACATTGATTCATAATTAAGGTTCATGTAAATTACACAGGGAGCTGACAGATTTCATAAGCTGTTCTGGGGAGAGGTGGCAAATTTTACAGTTTGTCACAGACTGCCAAGGAAATACTTGAAAGCGCACATGAAATATAAGACTATTTGCCAATAAATAAGGGAAACTACAATATTTCCTTTTACAGAGTATGATGAAAAAAGTCTGAAAAGGTTATATTCCCACTTAGAAAACAAAGGTGGTTTTTATTTTCTAGCCTAGATCAGAACTCTGAAAAGAGATATCATCAATCCACACAGCAAAAGCAGATGGACACATTTTAATTTTTTAATTAGCCAAGAAAATGGAAATGTGCCTTTTAAAAATCTCCTGTGGACTTAAAAAGAGAAGAAGTCAACCATGAAAATTCTCTGTTTCTCATTTTTTATTTCAAAAAGTATAACTTATAAATAACATTCTTAGGATTTCTTAGTTTTGGTGATTTGTGTGACACTGATGTACTGTAATTTATACAAGAACTACTTCAGTGTATGTTTTTTAATGGTTCTTGCCAACCTAAGTATTCTAAATATAAACTGAAAAAATTCAGTCTGGCACAAAACAGCTGATGAAACATTCTGGGCTTGCATTCCACTATTTTCCCATAAGACCTTCTATGAGAAGCAAGGAATGTAAAGAGATCTTGATTAAAGTGCAAAAATATATGCAGTCCAGTTGCTTGTAGGATCAATTTAGAGGTGAGCATGAGTGGTCTTTCACTTCCATCACAGGGTCCTGCTTTCCCAACAGGGACGTAGCCTCTTCCTCCTCCTCCCCCTTCCCAGGGTAAGAGCTAGTTCACCTTATTGTGACTCTCACACAGGTACGCTTTGTCATGCCTCCATAGCAAGATTTCTGCAGAAGCTCGATTGGTACAAATGTCCACTCAGCCCCTGCCTATATGTTACTTAAACTGCATTTTCACAGCACAGGGGAGAAACTAGCCATCACCTGGTACATTTGAGTGGTGTAAATAGTGAATTTCCTATTGCTTTTCCCATCTGCTTTTACCCTTTTAGTTTGCACAGATAAATGCCCAGGTTCTGTACTTGTCTTGTGTAAGTATCATGTTTTATATTTAAGGCAAGATTTTGATATTGTTTAAGATTTATTAAGGAAGTTGGTTCCTATTTGAAGATATGTGATGGAATAACTTCAGAGAGGACACTGCTCTTGAAATAGAGCTGTACAGCTAGATACACAGTATATAGATTCTTATATCCTAGACATTTTCTTTCTTTCCCTTCTTTTCTTTTATGTGCACAGTATTGTTCAGTCCTCTCTATGGGTATTTGGTCAGAGCATTTGATTATTCAAGAGAAGTATCACTAGAAATGGTCATCAGACCAAGAAAGAATTTTGAAATGCAAAAACATATTGGGTTTTGCCACATGATTGTGCTCATTGTTGAAACTTCCATGTGAAGGCGTGATTTCACTTGGCTGGGTCAGATAAGCCAGTCCATGGCAACTTTTCAAAGCTTCCTTGGGATGGATGAACAAATAGAACATTTGGGAAACACTTAGGCATTCTCGCTTTCATTTCTATATGAGTTTAATGGATGTTTACTTCTAGGGTTATTCTTTCCTGCTTCAGATTCTCAGGAACTTAAACCCAGGCAAGAGTAGCATCTCTTCAAGCATGGATTAGGGCGTTTTCCTCTTACTTCTCTTCTGAGACCTGAGATAGGAAATGGATTGCTTCCTCAGTGCCATCTAGGCGGGGTTGTAGCAGACCCATGGGGATCTTGACTGAGGTTTTAATCTCTCAGGAGGTCTTTGACCCTCCATGACACGTGTCTGCCTTGTGCAGAGGTGGCCCTGTGTGTCTGGTCCCTGATTTCTAGTATCACAGAGACTGCGCTGATGATATGGCCAGATAGGCTGATTTTTAAGGGACTTTGCAGTAAATGGGATACAGGTGAGATTCTGGTCTCTGACCTGAGCTTCAACGGTGTGACCTGTGAAGTGACTATAATGCCTGAGGGTGGACTCTGTGAGGTAGAGCTGAGGCAAGGCTCTGCACAGGTACTGACAGCCCTCTGTGCAGCTTCCTGCTTTCCCCCAGGGCCTCCCAGACCCAGCTCCCAAGGGCATGTCAGTTCATCTGCTGCTTTGGGCTCCCGTGGACGTGGCAAAGTTTGTGTACCTTATGCATCTTCGACTGAGCCAGAGGGGCCCATGCTTTTCTCACTGGGCTGTTGCTCCTTTTGGCCTATTTCCTGCTGCAGTAAACACCAAAAACCTTCCCATCCCAGGCACATAGTGAGTGTGGCCTAAAGTTTTCAAAAGAAGATGTGGTTCTAAGTTAATGCTATAAAATTCTGAAAGATAAATTAAACACAAGCAGAAAATTAATCGCATTCACAGCTTGTTCATGCTCTGGACAGGACTTGTATTTGTGCTCACTATCTGGGAGTCACATAATGACCTATGAGAGTCTCCTTGGAAGCCAAGTTGTCCTGAACAGGTTGATGATACACAGTTCATGAACAGCGGTGTAAGCGGCAGTAAACAAACAGTGCGAGGGAATTGTGAAGTGGGAAGATAATATTATTTCACACAGGTCCATAAATTTTGTAATGCATTTTTAAATCAAATTTTCTTGTTTCTTTTTGCAGGGATATGTGCTATCCAAGTACTCTACACTGAGCTCTATCTTAAGCCCATATCAAATTTTCTATAGAGACAAGTTTTCCACAAACAAATATTTCACAGAGCCCTCCTAAGCTTCAGAGTGTCCCTGTTTCTGGCAATGTACATCTAGGCTCTAGAAGTGTTGAAAGAAAAAAGGATAAACTATGTTGTTATTTTGTTCTTCTCATTTTGGTTGTACTTGCTTTTTTTTTTTTGTACAAGGAATCAAACCCAGGACCTTGCACTTTCCAGGCAGGTGCTTATGCCACTGAGCTAAATCCCTGGCCCCTGTAGTTAGTATTGATAGGCAGGATTAGGGCACTTGGTTTTCATTAGTATGACATTCCTGCCAGATTCAGGGTTATTGAGTCTATTCTTGAATAATATTCTTTTAAAAGTATAAAGATTTATTACTCTATTACCTCCTATTTTTCCAAGTATAGTAATAATTTAATAAAGAACAGTGCCAGATACACAGTTGTTGGTCAATAAATTTATTTGGAAGTGATAAAACCATGTGCCACACATATCTAGACAAATAAAAGACAGCTGAAGGTGTTAATTTTAGTTTCTGTTTTGCCAAGTTACTGATGGTGATGAGAAGATATTCCCTCCTCCCTGACTAAGCATGTGTCAGTATATCCCAGAGGGATATGTACATGAAACATGTGCGCGCGCACGCACGGGTACACACACACACACACACACACACACACACACACACACACACACACACACTCGCTTCCTTGGGAGACAAAAGGTAAAAGAAAAAAGCCTGGTTTAAATTTAGAGACACTGAAGTTATGACACTCAATATGTTATTACAAAGAGAAAATCTTCTGTAAGTTGAATGTTAAAGTTTATCACCGTATTAGATCCCATATGTGGATGTGAAACATCTGCAGCACTGACCGCATGTTTTGGATACTGAGAGATGGAAATTTCCTTCTTGACTTTGGTAAATATTCTGAGCTCTTGCCTTTGTCTTATCCCTCAGAGGCTTTGCTTCAAACCAAGCGCTTGCTCCTTATGTATTACAGTGTTCTGTGTCATGGCCATCTTCACACCATTTCTCACACTGTGAATAATCTCTGAACAAGATGCTTTCCATTTCCCCCTCTAGTCCTACTTCATCTTCCTGTTTGTGCCGTTAGACTGGCTGCTCTTGCCTTTGTCTTATCCCTCAGAGGCTTTGCTTCAAACCAAGCGCTTGCTCCTTATGTATTACAGTGTTCTGTGTCATGGCCATCTTCACACCATTTCTCACACTGTGAATAATCTCTGAACAAGATGCTTTCCATTTCCCCCTCTAGTCCTACTTCATCTTCCTGTTTGTGCCGTTAGACTGGCTGATTAAAACTGCCACTACTGTGCTCCCTGCTCTGGCTTCTGGTTGGGCTGGGAGAGTGAAAGTGACCAGTGGGAGACAAGAGGGTGCAACAAGGGCTTGGGTGCACATTGTCTTGATGCCCTCCCCACAGTTCCATCACAAAGGCCAGAGCTTCTGTCTCATGCTTGGTAGTCAGCATTCCCTCCCCTTCTAACAACTGCCCCAGCCCTGTCTTCAGGTCTTCATGTGCCTGCAGCTTCCCACCACTGCCAGACCTGTTGGTTTGGCTTCACCCTTCAAGGCTACATAAACACCAGCATTATTACATTCTCCTAATAACTTTTGGGATGTGATTTGTCACTTGGGCCTGGGGTCTCAATGTATAGGTTCCTTTTTACCTCCTCTGAGTTTTCAAAATGCAAATGGTGTCTAGCTTTTATAAACTGAGCAGACCTGAATTAGCCTCAGATGCCCATGTAAATCTGTTTATTTTGTCCACTAAAAAAAAAAAAAACAAACTTAACTTCAGAACATGCTGATTATCACTCATTAAATGTTAGAATTTTGGAAAAAAGAAAGCTTAAAAAAAATAGGCCAGGGATATAGTTCAGTGGCCCAAGCACCTGCCTGACAAGCACAAGATCCTGAGTTCGATTCCCGGTACTAGAAAAAAAAAAAAAAGAAAGCTCTAAATGTTAGAATTTGGTTTGGTACACAGTAAAAAATGTTCAACTGTTTGTTTATATATATTTTTAATGTTGTTGGTTTTTGTTGGAACCAGGAATCAAACTCAAAACCTCACTCTTGCCAGGCAGCGCTGTGTCACCGAGCTGTATTGCCGACCCTCAACTGTTTGTTTAAACGAGATAGAAATTTCTTTGTCTCAGTAAGAAAGTTGAAATGTGGACCCCAGGGAATCATGGAGTACCCTCCTGCCCCACCCCACCCCAGGAAGGTACTGGAGAGCCAGGTTCTTCTTTCTTTTATTCCTCAGTCTACCTGAGGATGTCTACCATGACTCATGAGTTCTAGGCATTCGATTTTCTCAGAGTAGAACAGAAGCTCAGGTCTGGCTTGTTCCTCACTGCCCCTAGTTTAGTTCCAAGGCTATATTTAGATACAAGGGAAGCTGGAAAATAGTTTTATGTATGGCTATCAGTAGGTTCAACTAAAAGCTGTGTCACAGTGTAAGAATAGGGCGGACGAATACTGGGAGACAGCACCCTTAGAAGGACTAATGGTCTACTACTCCTGTGCACTGTGCTTCCCATTTTCTCCCTCACTGTGCATATCCAATAAGGAAACTGAGGCCACATGAGTCATCTAATTACTATTTTTTATTTAGAACAGACTTAACAGTTCTTCACTGACTCCTCTTTCCAAGATTATTCTTTCTTTACCTTCTGTAAAATGATTTTTATCCTAACAAATTATTTAATCTACTTAGATATTAAGTTACTTTCTCACTATACAATTCGGTGCATCTTTTTCTGTTCTTCTCTAATTTTGTCACCATGGATACCTCGTCATTATCAAACCCTCCCTTAAGTTCTCTTCTTGCTTGGCTTCCGACATATAAAGGGGGTTGTGTTTGCCCACTACCTCCTGGACACTTTCCTTTTTCTATGCTGCTTCCTCTTTCTTTTTCACCTACTAACTTGCATTTCCTAAGTTTTAAACTCTCATTTACTTCCTGTTTCATTCCTTGACTTGACTTAATGATAGGATATCACCTTAGTTCAGCTAGTTTTCAGCGTTTTAAATCAGCCCAATCCCTGATCTTATATTGCTGAATACTTATAAATACTTTCTGTACAGTTTGAACATAACACCATGTTTTTCCTTCACAAATAATTTTCATCTACCTTTCCATTTGTCAATACTACCACATTTTCTTAATATCCTATACATATAATATTTTAACCATCTTTTATTGCATCCATGTCTTTGATACATTATTGTATTTAATGGATATTCTTCAGTGTTTCTTTTCATTCAACCTTTTTAAAATCTTATTTAATACCATGTGGCAAACACTATAAAACTGTTTTTGCTGGTCTCCCTGGGAGCAGTGGTGTGTGTGTGTGTGTGTGTGTGTGTGTGTGTGTGTGCGTGTAATCAATTCTTTAAGTATAATAACAGCCTAACATTTATTAATGTATAACATTTATTAATATATACTGTATTTCAGATAATATTCAACATAGTTTATAGGCACTAACCAGTTTAATTATCACAAAGACCTAAGGAGAATATACTATTTTTAGTAATATTTTTGGATGAGAAAATAGAGGCACCAATTAGTCAATAGCTTTCCCAAACTCAGAACTAGCAAATGAAAAAATAGGGACTCAAACCGGGCAGTCTGACTTCAGAGTCTGAACTCTTAAATGTTTTGCTATGTCAGCTCTTGTCTGGCCCCTTGGTTAATAGGTCAGGTCGTACTGCGGCCTGCAGTCTGCCTGTGATTCCGTACACTCATCAGCCCTCTTGCTCTGCTGCCACCCAACCCTGCCCAACACCCCAATTTCACTTGTCAGTGCAGTCACATGAACAGGGGTGGCATCCTGCTTGCTTCATCCTCCTAGTTCCCCAAGTTTTCTTTCCTTCTCAAGCTACAATTACTTGTGCTGTCCTGGAATGATGCTTTCTTGCTCTTGTGCATTGGCAATCTCCTCACTTGCCCCCAGCAGCCATATGTCCATGATTGGCACTTTCCGGATTGATCCTTAGGATGGCAGGCATTCAGAGTAAGAGGGATCACATGAAGAAAGATTTCTGCTTTGCTACTTATGCTTAGCATTCTTCAAATCACAGATCAAATGTAATAAACTGTTTGTATCAATCACGGATATCAGCCATAAAACATAGAAGCTTAGGGGCAAGATTGGCCAAAGCTGTTCCTTTGATATCAAGGCAACGGTGGTACATTGTATTCAAATAATTGATTATGTCTTTAGAGGTTATGATTGAGAGACTGCAAAAACCTGATTTTTTTATTCCCATCTCCCCCAATTGCTGTATTGAGGTCACTCAGGTTTGCGTGGAAGTGCAGTGAGAGTCAGACCTAGTCCTGCACCTTCCTCCTCTCGCTGCTTTATTCACTGTTTCCATGTGGCTTCTTTGTCAAGTTCCACTTGAACAACTGCTTCTGTGGCTGAGACCATTTTGAAACCTAGTATTTGATACCAGGAATCGGCAAACCACAGTCTGTCGTACAACTATGACTCTCTACCTGTTTGTGTCTGGCTCACAGAATAAGAACGGTTTTTACATTTTTAAATAATTAAAATCAATCATAAGAAAGTAGTCTGTTTTATGACATGTGGTAGTTATATGAAATTTGAATTTTGGTGTACATAAATAAAGCTTTATTAGAACATGCCAGATGAATTTTTTACATATTATCTGTGGCCACTTTAATTATAGACTTGAATCATTATGAGACCACATGGTCCTTGAGAGTCTAAAATATTTTCTAAGTGCTTGTTTGCAGAAAGAGCTGTCCCTCTAGTGTTACATCATGTTCACAGAAACTTGTTTTATTTAGCTCTTTTTTCTTTCAATAGTTTAATGTTACATTACAACTTACATTACAACTTTGTGTATGTCTATTATGATTCAAAGTTTTTACTATATATTCAAAGTTTTCCATATATTCTGCTTTTGTCTTTTCTGCCATACTGCAAAGCTCCATGAAAACATGAGATCTTATACACCAATCTGTATTCTCCTCACTTATAGCAATACCTCCTAATATGAATTGATTGCACAACACTTATTCATGAAGATAGTTAAGTTAAATTTGTTATATTAGTATCTTGCTGATTCATGAATATTATATTAGCTTGTCAGACTAGATGTTTAAATAGTACAAATGCATTTTTCCATAGTTCTAGAAGATAGATATTCAAGATCAAGATGGTGACAGGACTGCTGTTCCCTGAGGGTTCTCTCTTTGGCTTGCAAATGGCCACATTTTTGTGTGCTCTTAGATCCTCTCTGTCTGTTTCTCTATTTGGAAGAGCACCAAACATATTAGATTCGGCTCCCAGCACTCTGAACTAATTTATTGTTACTTATCTTTTCAAGGCCCTGTCTCTAAATATGGTCGCACTGAGGGTTAAGGCTTCAAAACACAAATTTTTGGGAACACAATTTATTTATAACAGATACCAGTGATAATGTTTTAGAATCTTCTCTATTAGTTGTATTGTAGTACACAGGAGTATAAATAGAATGAGAAGGCATATTGCAACGATCTTACTGTCAGATTTATCAATAATATTTTGACATTTCATACTTGGCTCCATCACTAGTACTGACCTTAACGAGATTGGGTCTAGTTAACTGACTACATTGATTATTCTCATTTCTCATCCAGAGAAGGGGAGGGCATTAGGTCTCTCTAAAAAATGCACAAAAAGGACAAAGTGTAGGAGTAGAAACTTTGATGGAAAAAACTTTGTAAAGTATTGGAACATTTTCAATACCCTCTACCATCATTTTAATGTATTTTTTTTCTAACCTTAGATGGGAACTAGAGTAAAGGATATAGAAAAAAAGTCAGCCAGGTGCATTGTCATAGCCAAGCACATTCTCTGCATTGCCAAAGCCTCACTCTGATGGAAACATGATTTGAGGCTGTTATTAATCACCAACAAATACATCTACAACTGGTCTCCTGGGCTGTATCAGGTATAGCTAGCATTTTTAAAATAAATACAAATGTTCTATGTAAGAGAAATTTGGTCTCTGAGTGTGCATGGAGAATTTAGAAATTATATAATTTCATAAAGGATAATTACTTAAAATTTTGAGGTGTGGAAAAAATAGAATTATTTTTAAACTTAAAAGTGAAAAAATTGGCCTAACCTAAAGAGCATATGGAAGAACACATTTGGGAACTGCATACTGCTAAAAGAATCTCCAGTCTCAGTTTTTTTCCCACCACTGTTATGCCAATTCCAGTTCCAAATATGTTATTCTCACCACAAAGGTATCTGAAAGTGTGGCTATTTCAACCAAAATCACACCAAGGATATCACTGCCAAGTTTAACTTCCTCTGTTCTAGATCTCTTCCGTTGTAGCAGCTGGTGGCATGAAGTGGTGGTAGTGAGGGTGGAGATGGGAATAGGTGTGTGTGTGTGTGTGTGTGTGTGTGTGTGTGTGTGTGGTGTTTGTATTGTAAAGGGACAAATTCACTCTGAAAGAAGAGCTGAACAATGCTTTTGAAAGTATCAAATGATGGTTTGATTAGATTCTTAAAATGCAGTGAACTGGATTCGGGAGGTTTTGTACTGAAACAGAAATAAGCATGTGTGTGAGTGAGCAAGCAGACCCGGATTCCAGTTCCTGTTCTGACCAGGGGTGACCTCAGGGTAACTGAATACTTTGGTGACCTAATCTGTACACACAGGGCAATTTTTCTACTGCAAGAGTATATTCTTTTGGTCTATTTTGAAGCAACTTTATACTCACAACAGTTGCAAAAATATGAGAAATAGTCCAAAATAGCACAAAACTATTAACACAAACAGAGCATTCGCAGGAGGTAGATGATTCCATACAGTAATAGTTTTGTCACAAGCTCAGTTATGAATAACTGTCAGCTAATTTGAAAACCCAACGGTCCCATGAAGATTATAAGCAAGTAATGACAGTTTTGATCAAGAGGAACTGCATTAACCACAATATCTACTTAGCTTTCAAGTGGGCGAATGACTTACGGTTCTCCCACCTCCAGGAATCTGAACTATGATAATCATGTGGGGTGTTTTTCATTATAAAGAATTATATAACATCCAGAAGGTGATTAAATCAAGTGTTTTTGGATATGACATATGACTTTATTAAAAGTTGCTCAGCAAACTCTCAATGCCATGAACTGTACAAACTCTAAAGTTTAGAGATAGATTCTGTGGGAAGTAGGGGCTCACATTAACACAATCTCTTTGCTTTGTCCAGTATGCATCCTCTTTTGGATATTGGCTATGTTTATGGACATGTGAACCATCTTTATAGAGCTAGGGCCAGTGCTGTCTATGTCACATAATTCTTTATTTTAAAGAGAGAAAAAAACCAATAAAATGATACAGAATTTCAAAACAAGACGATAGGAAGTTAACAATGGTTATTATATTGCATATGGTTATGATCAAAGTAGTTGCTCACATTAACAGATGTGGGTCTGCAAAATTGATCAAACAATATAAGCACTAACTGGGCCTTTCAATGAGCTAGTAGAAACTAATCTTTGGTGACCCAAGCTAAACTTTCCACACTGAAGTTACTTGTCTCTTGAATTAATTTGTTTGTTCACACATGTTTGCAGGCTATCTACTTTGTGAAGAGTCTGTGAAGTGCCATAGATATGGAATTTTGTCCTCCCCTCATGAAGATCAAACCTGATAGGGGAATAGGAAGGACAAATAGACAGCCCATCATTATCCAAAGAGTTGTGTGTTAGGGGTACACAGAGTGCTTTCAATCCCTAGGAAGAGTATGTGTCTTAAACCTAGGAAGGATACAGAAAATTTCCCCAATTAAGTAACATTTGACTAAGTTCTAAAATCCCTAGAAAATTTATCCAGGCCACAAAGAAGGGAAAAGTGGTCAGAGAAACAGAAAGAAAACTGAGGTACAAATGAAAATGGGTGCAATGGAGGGGGCCATGGCAAAATGTCAGTTGTATAGGAAAGTGGGAGCATGTTATGTAAGGTCCTGGTTATAAGTCCGGTGTGAGGGATGCCGCATCTGTATTGGGTGCAGGGAGCCTTTCAGTTCTTGCCCCTGAAATGATACAGACAGAGCCTTCATGTATAGAATCGGGCGCATTTCTCACGTCATTCATACCATGGCCTATCAGGAGAGTGGGACCCAGCCCTTTACGACGTCATCCAGGAAAGTTCACCCAGCGCATGACAGGGATTCTGATTCTCGAACGAGCCTGCCCCTGTTGTGGTCATGTAACTTTTGCCTTTGTTTTATTTCTGCTTTGACTTTTTCCTTAAAGGAAGCCTCCAAAATTGTGTTTGTGTTTATACAACCTGTTCATTTATGTTTTATTAAAATGAGGCTTAATGTTCTTGTTTTTTGCTTTTTAAAACACAAATTCAACCACAGAAAAGCAAAAGACCTTATGCTAGTTTAGCTTTTTTTTTTCTTTAAAGATAAAAGAATATAAACTCAAAAAACACAAAAACAATAAGGAAATACACAAATTATGGGGAAGATAGTAGGGGCTTGACAAGGAATGCTGTTTTACATAGTATCTTCATATTTATTACTCAGTTATCTCAAAAACAATGAAGGAAATACAAAATTATACAGAAGATAGTAGGGGATTAACAATGGCTTTTGTATTACATAATGTTATCTTCACATTTCTTACTCAGTTATAAATCAGTATAACGCATAAACTATAAAGGAAACAATTATAGAGCAGATATTGGGGAATTAAAAATGGATGCTGTATTACAAAATGATGTCTTCACTATTATTACTCAGTTATACAAATGATGGCACGTTCAGTTAATCAGTTTTCTCTACCCTCATCTCCACTGTTCTCCCACCCAATCAATCGTCTTCCCTCTGACAATAACCACTTTTCGGTTTATTTACTCCCTCAGGCTCTCACGTTGGGAAGGCTCATGGCTGCTTCAAATTATGCTGTAACAAACATGGGTGCACTCAAATTACTATGGCACTAGGTGGAAAAGCACCCATCCTCAAAGACAGTATATAGGCGGGGAAGCAAATACACTATGGTCATACTTGAATGATGAGCCCTCGAGCCCATCAGGGGTCTAGTCCAGTCCGAGGATTTGCCCCCACAGAGAACTGGGTTCCACCTCAACGAGATGCTTCCGGGGGTCTGGTCGAGACCATGGGGTTGACCCTGCAGACCGCTGGGCTCTGCCCTTGCAAGGCGCTCCCAAGGACCCAGTCTGGTCTGTGGGGCTTTCCCTGCTGACTGCTGGACTCCACCCCAACAAGGCACTCCCGGGTGCCTGATGGAGTTCTTGGGGTTACCCCCAAGCACTGCTGGAGCTCTGCCCACACGAGGTGCTCCTGGATGCCCAGTTGAGTTCTCGGGGTCGCCCCTGAGCAGTGCCAGGCTCTGCCCCATTGAGGCACTCCAAGGACCTGATCTAGTCCGTGGGGTTGCCCCTATACAGACTGCTGGGTTCTGCCCCAACAAGGCACTCCTGGATGCCCAGTCAAGTTCTCAGGGTTGCCCCTGAGCACCACTGGGCTCCTCCCCAGCAAGGTGCTTCCGGGGACCTGGACCAATTCGCAGGGTCACCCCCGAAGACTGTCAGATTCTGCACGAACAAGGCACTCCCGAGGGCCTAGTTGAGTTCTCTGGGTCACCCCCGAGCACTTCCTGGCAGCAGCTTGGCTCACACCCAGCAGCTCTGTAAACTTCAGCAGAGCCGCCCCCAGCATCAGCTCCATGCCCACCCAGCAGCTCAGCTGCCTGGATTCAGCTCCACGTTACTGGGCTCTGTTTCCCAGCTTGCATGCGCAGAAAGTGGGAGGTGCTGCAGAGCCTCCAGACGTTTGGATGCACTGAGGGAATGAGCAACGGGCAAGTGGGGGTCAGCTGAGGCAGGTGAGGCACGTGGGGCAGGGGCAGGTCCAAATGCTGCCAGGCTGGCGTGGCCAGTGGAAAAGGCTGTGACCATTCTGCTACTGCTTGCTCTATTCTCGGAGCTAGTGCTCTGAGGCCTCCACAGCACTTCCTTACTGTTGCTGCTCCCTCCCCAGTCCTCCTGTCCATTCTGGTTTTGGTCCAGCCTGTGGATCCAACTGCGCCATGCCAGTCACCTGAGCTGCTTCTCCGGGATGGGTCTTGTTTGCTCTTTCTGATGGCCTCATCTCTCATTTCAATAACTTCCTGGAGCCAGGGTAACCATTTCTCTCCTTCTTGTCCTTTTGATGTTGCTATAATCCAATGTTTGGGTGGTGATCCTCCAAGAGGATCTTTCTCTGCTGTTTACCCAGTTGTCATCTTCCCGGAAGTTAACTTTCCATTTAATGAAGGGAAACTAGTAGGAGTAAAACTTCTTATGGTATGAAGATTAAAATATTCACTTGGGATGTTCAAAATATAAAAAAGAGTAGACTACTTTAAATGAGAAGTGTTTCTATAGGGACAAGAACATGACAGACTAAAACAGCTCTCAGGGAACAGATTTTATAATGTCTGAAGGTTATTAACTCTGACACCAGTCAACAACAATGAATGATTAATTTTATTATAGCCATTGAAAAGAACTCCACACCTCCAGCGGTCATATAACAGCTAGGAGATTTGACCCTAGCTCTCTAGTACAGATTTTTCTTCTTTCTTGTCTGTCTATTGAAGACTATAACTTTGAACTTCTTTAAGGAAACCTTTTATAGACTACTGTTAACACTACCCTAAAGTTCCTATCTCACAGTATTTTTGTTGCAATTACACGAATTACATGTTACTAGTAAAGTTCTATTTTGCCTTTAAAACTAAGGTCTCAAAAACATACTCTAGCTTGTTAATAATTTTTCCATTTAGCAACCCTTTACTAGAGTGCCAATTATCGGAAAAAACAAATTTGGCATTTTATGCAAAAGACTACCAAAAGACCAAATATTGGCCCATACCATGAATTCATAAAGTTAAATATTTTCTACTTGCTCTAGAGAGTATTGTGTGTTAGATTCAGTCAGTAATTGTTTGAATTACACACACAGGATGAGCAATTTGTATCAATCTTATGCAAACAAAGCCATCCCCAGAGAGCTGCATGATTTCCCTTGTTACTGGCATCCTTTCTAAACCTTCTTCCTCACTGTCCTATAGAAGTTCCACTGAGAAAATGAATATTAAGAAACCAGGGAACCAAACGGCCAACTAAACAAAAATCAAATCCTAAAATTTTGACACAGTGTGCAGACATTCAACTTGTAGTTGTCTACCTAAGGGAGAAATTTGAGCTCTCATCCATTTATTGCTTTGCTCAAGAAAAATTTACTAAACTCATGCAGAATGCAAAAAATTTATATACCCATTTATATGATACCATATCTGCAATAAATCCACTAAGCTTGTTCAAAACTGCAGGTTATGATTTTTAAAAAGTATAGCTCAAATATATTTTGAAGTAAAAATATTTTGACATCTTCATGTTTCACTTTCAAAATATCTCATAATATTTAGATGATTTCCTTACTAACAAGTGATACCTATATATTAAAAGGAAAGGTAAAAAGCTTTTAGTACTTTGATTGCTCAAAAGAAGTATGGATCATTGAGGCCTCAGATTCTAATGTAGAACCAGCAACAGCCATTTGGAGGGATGACCAATTTTGACTATCATTGATTAAAATAATCAAGGAAATAGCAACCCATTTGTATACTACCAGTCTATTTGGAATGACAACAAATTTAGATGAATTATTTTTTTCTGGATTAATTCAACCACACCTTTTTGGTAAATGTTTTATTTTCATGTATATTTTGAAATGAAAAAATCAGAAGCATTTTATTGTTTAGTAAACTTGGTACATTTCATGTGATGAATTTCTTTTGAGAGATTGAGAGAAATACGTGTTACTGGAGGTGAGAAATGGAAACCAAGTGATTATGATTCATTTGTGGCTAGTACTTTCCTACTGTTGAATTCACTTAAATTAATTCATTAATTAGAAAAGAAATTGTTGAAGTTCCCTGAACTTACCTGTAGTCCTGTAGAGCTATATGTTTCTACGATACAGGTTAGAAGAGGAAGGTGCTGTGTGTACTAGCTTCCATTCTAGTACAATTGTTGTTATGAGAATGGATTCATGTTGCGCCATTTTCTTTTCTTTGCCATTTTTGTTACAAGAACAAGATATGACAATCTCAATGGCTAGTGTTATCTATGAAAGGCAGTAAACTATTCTGTTTTAACCTTTTATACAGTCTCATTTTGACTGACTAGCTATTCTACCTCTTTCTCCTAAGTTACCAGTGCTGTTAAAAGAAAAGAAGAGAGATGGGGTCCCAACCAAATGAGAGGCCATTAGAAAGGTCAGAGGAAGAGACTTTGGTGCTGGCTTTCACAGCATGGATGAAACATTTTTTAAAGAAAAAAAAAAAAACTTATTCTTGTGGCAAAGATTGCAATAAGAATAGAAAATGTCAGATCAAGAATCTATTCATGGGATCATGATTGTGATGGGCATGAAAATAGTGCACACTTTACCCTTTCTTTTTATAATCACAGTAAAGTAACTTCATGTGGTGCTGCTTTGGAGCTGAACTTGAGGATTCTGAAACTGGGATAGAAAATCAAAAGGAACAGTGAGGCACAATGTAAGAAGAATCTACATTTAAGTGACCACCCAAGGTATCAGCCTGTCTCAATTACAGAAACGTGGGCGGCATTAACTAAAGGTCTGGTAAAACTGGTCTGCAGATTAACCACACAGAGTTAAACAGGAATTGTTATTTCCGTACTTACGTTGCTTTAGAAATATCAAACTGTGAACCTTTCTTTATTATGTAGATCATTACAACTGGTTTCTAAGTACATTTAAACTAGCAAGTATGTCATTAAAAAATGAGAATTAATTGCTTTGCTCCAGTGACTATCAATAACAAATCACCCCCAAATCTCTTTCTGAGTTCCTCCTTGCACAAAATTCTAAGTGGAGATATTTAGTGTACTCAAATACTTTTGGAATCAAACTTAATTATTTTAGAAAACTAGTACTCTTTTGAATTAAGCCTTTTCTTAAAGTGAATTTGACTGATTTAATTCAATATATAAGAGAGTTAAAATATAACTAAAATAATAATATAATTAGAAAATCAAGTAATGTCTTCAGGTGACAATGCATTTACTAAGAACTTAACCAGATAATTTAAAAAGCTGTCTCTTAGCTGTATAACTTGTTAATTCATATATTTAAATATTTAATGTGCAACTAGTATATCCAAGCAGAGTTATGGCCCTTGGATTTGCAAGTCCATCTTGGCAGATTCTTAGTCAAGGAATTGTAAAGTTTGAAAAAGACAACAAAAAGAGCCATGTACATTTCACTTTATTATTTTTAAATTAGTTCTATATATTCTGATACTATTTATCCACATTCATGTACATATAATAGGTTGTTGATCTGGTACATTTTTCTATTTTTATCTCCAATTTTGTCACAAGAATACATCCTCTTTAGAGGGATAATGAAGAACAGACCATGGCTTCTGAATTTAAAGAAAGACTTTAAAAATATGATTTTAAAAATATGATTCTAAATGAATATTTTGATCAGAGAATGGCTGACTTATCATTCATAAGCTATGGCCATTTGATGTTTTTATCCCAAGGAATCTGGGGTTCCTTTTTCTTTTTTTTTTAATTTTTTTTATTTTAGAAACATAAAAGTACAAAAACATATTGACAAACAGACACCCATTATCATAGAAAATAGTACAATCACAACTAATCTATAGACAAGGTGATATGGTCTCAACAGTAGTTGTTGCTTTATCCATTGATATCTTCGAATTGTAGATGTATGGACCCATATATAGACATGCAAATTTAGTC
>PVLD010012390.1:0-60665 GCA_004027595.1 Dinomys branickii | reverse complement strand
AATTTGCATGTCTGTATATGGGTCCATACATCTACAATTCGAAGATATCAATGGATAAAGCAACAACTACTGTTGAGACCATATCACCTTGTCTATAGATTAGTTGTGATTGTACTATTTTCTATGATAATGGGTGTCTGTTTGTCAATATGTTTTTGTACTTTTATGTTTCTAAAATTAAAAAAAAAAAAAAAAAGTGGTTCATGACCTAAGAGGTGAGCGTTGAAATCATTATTTTTAATGAAAGAAGGACAAACACTCTACCTACAATCAATAGTTTGCATATAGATACACATCAATTCATATATATTCATCATTCAAAAAAGAATAATTGTGTATTAATAAAATAATAATTTCAAATATAAAAGACAATAACAACCAAAATGAGCCCTGGGAGATACTAAGGACCAGCTCATGAGGACACACAGGTACATCAGAGTGTGGATATCATTTTAAAGACAAGAAGGTGTCAATAGAGGGTTTTCATCAAGCCTGAAATGTTCCATGCAAAAACGGGGAAGAGGACTCTCCTGAGCAGAACAGGAGCTTTGAACATAAGAGATTTTAAAGATTTAATTTTATTTATTTTTGTGTCTATTTATAAATATTTTATACTAACTACTTAATTTTATGGTGTACATTGAATGAAGTTTAAACATACCTGAGTTTAATGCCTCAATTATTTTGTCCTTTTCAGTGATGGGTCAGGGTTTATAATGTAAGTAGAAAGCCAGGATGCTGAGAATGGTTTTATTATGGTGTAAGAGCCAAGGCGAGGCAATGAAGGAAGGTGTGGGCCCATTCATTCTGATGAAGGAGATGGAGCAAGGGACATAGCGGGGGTTGGACTCAGCTCAGTCTCTGTCTCTGCACCACACAAGAGCATTGTATTTGTGACCTGCTCTTTTAGTCCAATACAGTTACTTTTATTTATTCTTATTCCGAAACCCGGAAAAACTAAGATCAAGAAGACAAAAAGTTTGGTATCTGATGATAGCTTGTCTGTTAGTTTTCCATTGCTGTACAAAACACCTAAGATCATCAATTTGCAAAGCTAAAGAGGTACTTAGTTCGAGTCTCCTGGGCTCCAGCCCGTACTCAATGTTCCCTGTTGCCTTGGGCCTGTGAGAAGACAGCTCACCATGGTAGAAATGTGTGGTAGATCAAAACTTCGCACTTCATGGCCAGAAAGTGAAAAAGAAAAAGAAGATCTAGGGTCCCATGATCCCCTTCAAGAACACATTCCCAATAACCTTAGAGGGCACATTCCCAAGGACCTTCCACATCTCCTACTAAACCCCTCCCCTTCAAGTTTCCCCCACATATCATTAGTGCCAACTGGGGACCACGCCTGTGCATATGGGGCTTTGTGGAACATGCAGATCCGTATTACAGCACCCCGTTGCTTCCCAGACGGCATCCGGTTATGGCAATCTCATACTGTACAAAGAGAAAGCATGGTCTCTCTGGGGTCTCGAACTCCATGCATGAAGACCATATTCTCAGGCATGGATCACCTCCCTAATTTCCCAATTTCTAAAACTATCACCTTGGGAGTTAAAATTTCAACTAATGAATGAATGGGGGTGGGGTGGATAGCATTCATTTAATTTTAGTCTACTCCTGTAACAAACCAAATTCATGATTTCACATGCAAAATTAATTCATTCCATGCCAGTATCTCTGAAAATCTGAACTTGTTCCAGTATCAATTCAGAAGTCTAAAGCTGCACCTCAACAGCACTTAAAGTAAGATATTATGAAGCTAAGGATAGGATTTATTTTACAGAAGCTTTACTTTCAGCTATGGTGAGCCTATGAAATAAAAAGAAGTTACATGTTTCCAAAATAGAATGATTCTACCATCAAAAGATAGGCATTCCTTCTCCAACGTGAGAAACACAGAAGCGAAGATGACAGTTTTTCAGCATATCCAAAACCTTAAGGCTTGAGACTATTTTTACTTGGCTCTATTCTTTGGCTTTCTATTTCTCTGGAAAAGAAGCTCAAACTTCAAGACACTGTGGGCAGGTTCTTCCCTGAAGGAGCTGACTACTAGGTTTTGAGCTTTCCAGGCTCATTGAAATTGAACCATGTTGATTAGATCAAAGCCTTATGCATTATCATTGCTGAATATTATTCCTTTGAATCCCTGTACCACAGCTTATCTAGTGAGCAATCCACAGAAGAACAAGAGCTTTTGTTTGTAATTAGAGCAATTAACAAAATGACAGTCTTTGAGATGCTCTCATGGGACTGGAAAGTAAGATAATCAATTCAAAACAAAATCTCACTGCAAGATAAATTATGTGTCTCCATCACATTTTATTCTTTATATCTATAGAAATAATATAAAACTTTTCTTTAAAACATATGTTTCAGTAAATTTATTTTTATAAACACCCATGTGCCATTAATCAACAAGATTTACAACTGATTTTACAAAGGGTACACTTGGAAGTGTTTGACCCAAGTCCCTTAATACTTCATTACTAATGATTGTGCCGTGTGTGTGTGTGTGTGTGTGTGTGTGTATGTGTGTACCAAGTGAAATTCTTGATGACACAGGTGGAAAGTTGTTGTATTTTCTTTGAATTATGCATAATACATTTTAAAGTAAAACACAATTTGAGGAGTCAAATGTTCTTGATGGAAATTATTTCATGCCATTTTTAAGCCAGTGTTCTGATCCTGTTTCTTCAAAAGAATTTGAAAAACTGTCAGCTAAGTGGCTTTAATTTCCAGTGTGATGAGGCTGATGGGCAGAGGATCCAGGATCCCCTGCACCAGTGTAGGGTGCATGCTTCATGACATTTTCTATCCTCTGTTTAGTTTTCTACAATGTATTTTTAAATAATGGTGTCTATGCTGATAAACCAAGGACAAGATAGATACTTTAAATTTTGAACAGTAATGAAACTATGGCTGGTCTCTGTTTCATATTACTTCATTTGGGAGAATAAATGTCTTAAACATTTGATCAACTTTCCTAAAAGAGAGGATGAATGGAAAGAGAGAAAAAGAAAGAAAGAAACAAGAGAGAGGAAAAGAGGGAAGGGGAGGAGATGGGTAGGGAGGGAGGGAGAGTAAAAAAGGGAAATGAAAAGAAAGGCAAGGAAATGTGAAAGGAAAAGAAGCCAGTGTATTTGGGAATTCACCTGTATTCTACCTGCCTCATAAAGGCCATCTTGGAAATAAAGCTGTGTCATTGCCATTTTGAAGACAGCTTACCTCTAGTAGGACAAGAATTCTCTAGACTCTACCTTGGGCATTAGAAAAGCGTTAGACACCAATAAAAATTGACATCTCTAAATGGATTTTTTTCATACTCAAAGCCCTTTCCTACTCTGGAGCTAAGCAGAAGATCTTTCTAGATAAAAATCCAAAGCATAGAAATGTAACCCACTGTTTGAATACCTTAAGTTGAGGAATTCTAGCATTGGTCTGTTTGGCTATTGAATATGGAGGCCTACGCAGACATGACCTCTTACCCGGAAACACACACAAGGCCATTAGACAAGTTCTTATAGATGCCTGGAAGAACTCCACAGTGTCAGGGTGAAGAATGTGTGCGCAATTCTGAGGGTGTTTGTTTTATACAATGTTGGAAATGAAATGACCTAAATTAGAATATTGTAACTCCTTTAACCTCTGGTTTTGTCAGAAAGAAATATCTTCCACAAACAAAAAGAGAACACATTTCTTTGCCTGCCAGCAGTGCTAGGCTTCAAGGTTGGAGCTCTGAGTGGTGCTATGTGGCCCCAGAGTTGCAGGCTGCAAGAAATGAGAAAGTCAAGTGTATCCCCCAAAGCAGTGTTGCACCAAAATAGCCTTCTTGTCAGCAGCTAATATATTTCTTGCCTGCATTTACCGCTACCCCAAAATAAAGATTTTTAACGTTTCTAAAGCTTCTGGAATATTGAGCCTGAGCCCTTCCTGCTGTGCTCAAGGCCTTTTCTGCATCTAAGCTTGCAAAATACGGCAACAAGACTTCGGAAGCGCTCTTTCCTCCTTCTGCAGTCATATGGCGAAGGTTTCCATACTTATCTAAGCTTAGCTGTTATTTTTAATATCAATCCTCTCCTAAAATTACCTTTCAAAGACATTAAGTGTAAATGAATCACATGGGTACACATACACACCTAGATTACATTTTCTTCTGCAAAATAAATGGCGTAAATAAGATTAAAGGCTAAAAGCGTTTGGTTTACATTTACACAGGATGAGATGTGATCCAGAATGCTTAAAACAAATTCTAGCCACCAGCCATCTGACAAACTCTCAAAGGTTCTCTTCTAATTCAGAATTTCCTTTCATTACCACAAACTTGAAACTCAACTCTTTGGAATAAATGTCTATGAATGGCATATTTTTGAATGGTGTCTATTGAATGAGACAACATATGAATATATTACAAAGCACCTGTTATGTGCTGACTTAAAAATACCTCCAAGAGATATAAAAAGGCAATTTTACTAAATAGAAATGAACACTGATGACTGATATTAATAGTTCCAGTCAGACAAACCTGAATCAAGCAGGTGTTAGAATACTAAATGAAAGTAATTCATACACGTCTAGCAGTGAATCATCCTGAACTGTATTGTCTTAGATCAAATGATCCAGAAACTAATTCATGCCCTCTACTTAGATTTCTGATATGTATTACCCTATGATCCTGATTCACTACATTGGAAAGTATCTATGGATAAGTAGGAATTGTTCACTTCTGTTTCAGTTAAGGAAGGGGGATTAATGCAATTCTATAGGAAATGAATGTTACTGGGATTCTCCCTGTAGATATGCCACAAAGTGTCTTCTCCTTTACCGAAAGTTAAAAATATGATGAACACATGTTTTAGTAAAAGCTTAAAACTTTTTTATACAATAGTAGTTAATATGGAAGAGCAGATCAAAAGGAAAACAATTTCTGTGGAAAATTTCCCTGTATTCCACTGGATCCAACTTTCTAAACATTCTTCAGATCACTGCAGCTTGTATCTAGCCTTACTTCCTCCACATGAATTTATACCCTTGGTATTTTAAAACAATTATTCCCCAAATTTTCATCTTTGGGGCTGCTGAAGTACTCATGTGTAAATCAAATTGTATCTCCCATGTATTACATCCTTTAATGGCTCCTCTAATATCTCAAGGGAAATATCTGAACTTACAATCTTTGAATTTGGAGCATCTGTTTGGTGGACACCATAATACTCCCCCATCTTGAATATCTATATTTTAATTAGCAGAATATACATGTGGAGGACCACCTGGATGCGTCTCTTTGAAAGAAGAGCAATTATCTCCATTTTGGCTGAACCTGGCCCTATTTCCATGTACTGATATGTACAGAGCTGTCTGGGACTTTGCCTTATCCCCTCAGTTAGCTTTAAGCAATGCAAACCCGCCTAGTGGAGATGCTGATGTGTAGTCTTGTAGGCAAGGCCATGGGTTAGCATTGCCCTGTCCCATAGCTCCCAAAAAGCATGTGTGAGCTGGGCTGGAAGGAGCCCTGCTCTATGCTGTCAGCTAGGATGGAGCTTTGTGATAAGAGGCCATGACTTCCTGGGGCATAAATAATTACACATCAGAGATGAAGCACTGACCCCAAAACATTAGATACCACTTTGAACGGTTTGATCCTGTTACTCTTCCTGCCTATCCCTCTCTCTGCATATTGCAAATGTGATTGAAGACCTCCTACCTAGCCCAGCTCTCAGCATGCAGGTACCACCCACCACTCCCACAGTCACTCATCCTCAAGCCACTCCCTTCTTCACAAATTAATAGAACCCAGGTTCAGCCCTGGGCCGAGGCCTTTGTGCTGGTTAGCCATCACACTAGCTGGACTTAGGACCTCATTGGCGCCCCATAACTAAAACTATGTCTTAGTGTTTTATTCTTGCCATGCATCATGCTGGTAATGGTAGATGGGAATTAACTCGCTAGAATTCCAATAACTTTCCCATGGGATTACAAATATAAACTTCCCAGACCTCGCTAAGGACCAGGAAGGCACCTTCTATATGTATGAATGTGTTACCTGGCAGACGAATGAGACTTATTTGATGCCATGAAGTTAGTCTAGTGAAATCACGAGCCTGATTAAACCAGATGGATTCTGTGTGATAACAAGGATCCTTAGAAAAGGAAAGCAATGTGGTAGAGATGTGAAAAAGAATGTGAGACAATAGCCCCACAGGATGAATTGAAGACAGAGAAAGGGGCCACAAGCCCAGGAATGCAGGCAGCCTCCTATATGGGAAGGTTAAAAATACAGATTTCTACCTGAAGCCTCCAGAGAAAGGTAGCCTTGCTTAAACCTTGACTAGGCTTCTGACCTTTAGAAATGGTAAGAAAATAAATATACTGTATTTTAAGACATTAATTTTGTGGTAATTTGTTACAGCATATTCATTAGGAAACTGGTATGATATTTAAGAGCTGGCATACCTTAAGTTTTCTATGAACATCTGATGAATAATTAGAATATGTATCAAGATCGCTAATATCCATAATAATTTGCTTCTTTGTGTTTTCCTAGTACATATTCCCTTACTAGAGGGCAACCCTATAAGATTACAATAATATAATGTAATATGTACTTCCTGATTACTATGGGGATATTTGATGTGCTCTCAATTATTTATGCACTAGAGGCATGTAAAGTACATAAATGTCATTCTATGGATAAGATGGTACCCTTTTCAGTCAGCCACCTGGATTCAAATCCTGGCTAAATAGTCTAGATTTCAGTCAGTTTGTACCTTAATTTTTCCATGTATCTAATTCTTACAGAGAATTTTATGAGGTTATCAGAAAATAGAACAAAAAAAACATGGAAGTGTGCCTGGTTTATAATAACTGCTCAGTAAATTTTTACCACTGTTATGTTATATGTTAGAGTTCTAAATCACTCAGATCATAGATATATTTTCAAACATTTCAACTGTTGAAAATATCAAGAAATTGATTGAATTTGGAAAAACACTCAGTAGGTGTGATTTTATCAAATCTTTTCACAGTTGCTTGTGCATGTATATCATATCCTGAAATTATGTTGTTCAATAATAAAAGTAACATTGTTTTGGTTTTTATGAATCACCAGTTGCATGAGGTAAAACAGAAATATTTCTCCAGTAATTTATTTATGGTGTTTGAAGTTCAAATTATTCGAAGATGAAACAGTTGAATGAATAACAGAGCTAGCACTCATACCTAGTCTTACTCTCCCTGACCAAACACCTGACTGAAGGCAGGACGGTTAAATAAGAAAGCAACTGCATAAAAGGAAAGTGATCCCTGGATAATCACAAAGATTTCAAACAGGGATGTTTCTTCAAACAGTTTTCCTTTGTACGAATACCGTGCAACAATATCTGTATTATTGTTTTTGAGTTTGGGGTCTGGCAGTTTTCCTGACAACTGTTGTTTTTCTGATTGAAAACCTGAAACTCATCCGCCTCACATGAATGTTGCATTCAGATTACAATGGTCTCCACAGTGCTTGGTTTTACTGGGTTATCTCATTCATGTGGCTGCTACTGATGCTGTGGATGGTGACATAAAGTGAACACACGATTAACTTTTACTAAGGTGCAGACATTGACGGGGAAATGGAAGCTGTAATATACGCTGCCCAGGTTCAGTTAGTTAAAAAACACACCATAAAACCATAATGAGGCTGTCCTATCTTATTTGGTTTTTCTTTCATAAAGTAAGTACTTTCAAGAAATACATCATCATTCCCATATATGTGGATATGATTATGTGTGTATTGTCGTTCTTATCAAGAATTACTCTTCCCTTCAATACTTTGCTGAATAAGAAATAACCATATCTAGAGAATTTCCAGATTTTTCTTTGATAGAATAATTTTTTGAACCTTATGTATTGAAGACTTAATTAGGTGTAATATTTGACACGAAAGCTTATTTATGAATTACAATAATTTATGGTTATTTATTACTAAATAATTATGTTATGAACATACTATTTTACTCATTGTTAATCTATTAATGTACTCTCTCATTTCTTTATTGAATAATTGCAAAGAATTTGTTTTTCTCAGTTTCATATTTGATTTTAGACACATAGTAAAGGTGATGTACAGCCCAGAGCTCAATAAATTTGGTTGTAGTACATAGTTAGATTAGTACTGCAGGACCAAAAGACCTGTCATTGTCATGTAAATTTTACTTTTACTGTGCGGAAACGTTATAGGGGACAGACAGACCATTTGGAAAATGTGGATTCAAGCAATTTTAGGTTCTCTGATAGGCAGGGCACCATAGCAAGGAAGATAATTAGCCCTGCATGACCTACACATTGTGGGAAAATATTTGCAAACAATAATAATCCAGTATGCTTTAAAGAAGCTGTGGTCCAGTTACCACATTAATCAGTCTAAAGTATACATTCTTCACGTGAAAATATCCAATGTCTCCTTTTTCCTTCTGAAAATAAAAATCAACTATAGTCAAAAAACATTTATGAATATCTATTTTAAAGACATTGCACCATCCATTGCATGCCACAGCTACAAGACTGAAGTAGAAGCTGCAATCTAGATGCAATAGTTTGAAGAAATTGAATGAGCAAAGCAAAGAATGACGTTAGAGCGCGGGTGTGGTTAAATGTTCTCTGTTCTCAAAGTGTTCTGGCTGGGAGAATCAGGCAGCGCATCTGGGTCGCATCAGTCTCTCCGGCTTAGCGTTTTGATGTTGCAAATACAAAGGTGAAATGGGTAGCATTACAGTGACCATGTTCACTCTTCCTGACGTGCTACAGCACGGTGGATAATTGTACTTCCTACCCTACTTATGCCAGATTGTGTCAGATGATTGGATTTGATGAATGGTAGTGCCTCATTTCCAAGAAAAAGCTTTCAGAGCCATCAGGTTGTCCCACTACATCTCTGTTCTTTCTGCCAAGAGAATTCTGTGTTCTAGATCCAAGTAGCTCCATTAGCTTGCTCTGGGAATAAATGAAATACGGAGCAAAACCACATGATGAGAAAGACCTGAGTTGAAAACTCACTTCTGTTCTTGTGTTAGTTAAGCTGTGATTATGTCAACTTGGTCGGGTTGGCAGCCATCCCCAGGGTGGGTAGAATATATTTCAGGGTGTTCTGGAGAGGTCATGGGGGACATGACCTTGGGTATGGTATCTGGCATCTGGCTCCTTTCCTCTGAGGTACTACTTCCCTGCTCTGCCTCCCAGGCACTTTGAACTAAGGCACTTTGCTCTCCTCTGACGTTCACCATGATGTTACTGCCTTTGAGACTGTTGACCATGTGTCGTATCTCCTAAAACCATGAACTAGGCTGGGAGTGGTGGTGCATGCATCTGATCCCAGCCCTTGGCAGTCTGAGGTAGGAAGATCACTGTGAGTTCAAGGGCATCCTGAACTATATAGCATGACCCTGTCTCCACACACACACACACACACACACACACACACACACACACACACACTCAATTATCTATAGTAAACTCTCTTCCTTTAAGCAGTCAGTTTTGGGTATCTTGTTCCAGTAACAAGAAAGCTGACTAATAGGTACAGTTCTTTTAACTCATGAAGGTTTGGGAGCCATTTGTTTCTGCAGCAAAATGTAGCTTATGCTAATTAACACAGGAACAGAGCATTTTGGAAGATAGAACAAGTATGCACACAAGGTATGCATGCAGAAAATTAAGCAACAGCTGTGGGTTGTCACAAAGTTAATATACTTGACTGAAGGAGGAAAAGAATACAAGAAGTTATGCATGAAAATCCATTTTGTGTCCCTAATGTAAAGGAACTTTTGATATTGGAGGACTGAATTACTAGTAGCTAAGGTCCCATTTAAGAAGAACTATGCAAATACCAATTGTTTTCACTAGAAAATTTTTTTAGAACTGTCCTCAAAGAAACATTAAGTCAAAAAAAAGGGAAAGAGATGGCAACCGGATGGATTTGGGGGAGATGGATTATGGGGAGTTTAGTAGATGTATTAGCAAGAATAATTGGGCTATGGTAGAAAGGGGTTCTAAGAGGAAACTAAACTATTGAGCATCGGTTCTTGTGAACCAAAAATAAAAATGTGACATGGACACATCAATGCCCAGAAGGCAACGCAAAAGGCAAGTGTGGAACAGGGCAGATAGCCCCTACCTGGAGACACTGAACTGAGTATGGAGTTGATGGGTCTTCCCAGCTTTTCTTCACGTTCTCCACTTTTATAAAAGGTACTGATCTGATGACATGTTTATACCATGGTGTCTCTGGCAGCAGATCAGAAATCGTCTGTGTCCCAAATAAGAGACAACATGCAACCTCCACCAGGTACTCACAATTGGGCAAAGACATCACAACTGTGGAATACTGGCAGTTGACAAAGTAAATGACTGTCTTCTGGATAAAGTTATGTGGCAACCAGGTCCTTCAGGGAAGATGACCAAACTCATCTAGCTCCTGTCCTTTCTCAGGTTGAGTTTTACATGTAGTTTTTTTTTTTCCCCAATGTACCTAAAGTACTTTCTACAACCTGCAAGCCAAAGGATGCTAAGTATAACCAAGAGTCTGAAGTGTTCTCATCAAAGACTTAAAGAACTTAATTATTGTCTATTTTTTTTAAATGCCGAGTTACTTGCCTTGATATTGAGAACTGCTGTCTTCTTTAAATTGCTATTTTAGATGTAGTCATCCTCACTCATCTTCACACATTTTTAAAATTATTACCATGTGTGCGTCTGAAATGACTACAGAAGTGTTGGTAAGAGTGTGGCTCTTGGCATCTTATTATTTAAATGTAAATCATCACTTTGCAACTTACTAGCAGAGCAACCTGGACAAGCATCTACAGTTCTTTGTGCAACATATTCAGAATCTCTAAAACAGGAAAAAATGCCTCCTACTTAGAGTTATAATAATCAAATAGTTAATATGCACAGGACATTAATTAGTTCCTTCCACATGTGTATGGTTTGAGAGATCCTGCTATTTTATTTGTATTTTCCAACTTCTGAGTTTCTTCTTCTTGTTCCTTCTTGATTTCTACAAAACATAGTAGACTTTATGATCAAACCCAATTCAAATGACTGTTCCATGCATGTCCCAGAGCTGCCAAGGCAGCCTGAACTCTTTTATGGAATGTTCATTATGCTTTATTATATTACATCCTCCGTTCTTGCCACAGAAGAATTCTCACACTTTACATGGTTTCATCACTGTACATGTGTGTTCTTTGTTTTATGGCTGATGGTTTTTAAACTCAAAGGGATCATGTCTATTTGGCATCTTGCTGGTGCTCTCTGAACTCAGCATAGTGCCATTAATTCAGCAAACCAACGGAAGCGTTCGCTAAAAGAATAGCAAGAATGAAATATTCAACATTTTACCCTCACTCTTCTGTGTGAGGAAAAGCATGTGTACATCACACCTCCTGTTGATAAAGGAGGGAAACATCTTGTCCAATTATCTTCAGGGCCTCAGGGGCTGACATTCCAGTGCTGATATGTGTTTGCAGTCTACTTTACTATAATTTACTTCCCTTCTGACCTTGGACTTAGACCATCGAACAGTACAGCTACATAAGAAGCAATTTTAGGGTCGCTCATCACCTTCGAGTGTATATTTGCAGTTTGAAGCATACCTTAGCATGCACTCTTAAGAAAGCTGACCAAAGTCTGTTCTAAAAAGAGAACATGGAAGTGGGTTTGTTTTGCATCCTGGAGAATGTCGGTAGGAGCATTTTGCCTATTTGTATTTTATTGTGATTCATCTTTAGGCAGAGTGAGAGAAGTACAGGCCCATCAGAGAGATCAAGACAAGTTGTGCACTTGGGTTTCCTGAGTGCAGTTCCTGGGTACAAAGAGATTTACAAGTCCAAACTGTAACCCAAGCAGGATAATAACAAGTACAGATTGTTCACTATGTATTCAAATGAGGAAATATTCCCTTTCACAGCAATAAAATAAATTCAGTTTGTTAAGAAAAAAGTCACTAAATTTGAGATCTTTTAGGGTTCTCAGCTCCTATTTCCTTTTATGAATCTTTTCCATGGGACTTCTGGGCAAAAAAAAAAAAAAGGTTTGAAAAGGATGCCCCACTATCCTCTGTATTTCATTTAAACCTTACTAAGAATGTGTCTTGAAATATGAAGAAACAGGATACATAAAAGTCTCACCTCTTTCAATGTATTTATCATTAAGAAAAATAGGAAATCAAACCTGATAAGCTAGTTGTTGGCTAGAAGCCTAGAAACTAAGTAAATATAACTCTGACCAACTTTAGTAAGATGCCTATGGTCTTCCATGTCTACTAATGCCTCCTTATTATGGAATTCTCACAATTTTGCTCTTTTTACAGTTCTACCACTTTTAATTTTAAAATGCTTAAAAAAATCCTACCTATATTCCTTTCTGTCCATAGTCCCCAATTCGTTCCCAAATTTTTACTTGAAATATTACTGTTTGTTTCTCATGTTTAAAACATTATTATGCATAGGAATTCTATGTTGATGGTATTTTAAAGAACTTTGCTTCTGTTATGAATTCAGGACTCTCAGCTCTACTGTTGAATAAACAATCTGAAGGTTGAACTCTTTTGTTGTGGTGAAACCATGACTTGCTCCTTAAATTATGATTGTGTGCTGAGTTTTCCTTTGATGCTGTCGCTGTGGCATGGCAGCCTGCATTAGACATAGGTCGGAGCTAGAGTGTCCCTCACCCTTCGGGCTGGGGTGTGGCAGGTGGGTGAGAGGAAGGAGATGTCCTACAGGTGGAGGGAGAATACTGAGGATTTTAAACTCTTAACTCTGTTCACTCCATCACTTCCCACCTCATGGCTATTTCCAATGGGTTCTCACAGGTTCAAATTCATTTTTCTATATTTTATCTAATGTTCGGATAGCTAAAATATCACTTTCTCATCTTTTTGACAGAGCTTAGTGAAGCTGATCATCCACAGGGATACTTCTTGCTGAATAGACTTTTTGTTTTTGAGACAGGGTCTCACTATGAAGTGCAGGCTGACCCGGACTCACTATATAATCCAGGCTGGTCTTGAACTCATGGTAATCGTCTTCCTTTAGCTTCTGGAGTGCTGGAATCACAGGCAATACTGGGAGTGCTTGCACGTGCCACCACACCAGGCTGAGTAGACAGTTTTCATTATCATTTTGGATGAGTATTTTAATATCTAGGTGCAATAGATACATGTGGAAAAACATTATGACAAAAATTTTAAAAATACACAAATAAGTACCACAAGGGCTCTAAGGAAAATGAAGCAGAAAAGCCAAATCAAGGGAAAGAAAAAATTTGAATTAACCAGATACAAATAAAAGAGACAGAACCCCCAGCTACAAGAAAATTCAGTCAATTTCACATAAGCATGCATTTAATTCAACAGAAAGCATCCAAATTTGCATATGCCACGTTAGAATTGCCTTTATTTCTAATTTCCCTTCAACATCATTTGGTGCATGACTACCATGCCAGATAAGCATGGGGTGTGTGGCAATTTAAAAAGGTGGAGTGACATAAGCAAATATGGGCGGGGCCAAAGCAGATTTCTGAGACCAGATGAAAAATTTATCAGCCAAGTGAGATCAGAAAAGGACTTACAAGTCCCTGTCCATAGGTTTCAAATTTTAGGATCTTCCAGCTGAAAAATTCTTTCAGAAGTTTCTGTGAAACCTGTAGCATACACTTTTAAAATTCTTTCTTTTGAAAGGTGTCCTCTATCCATGCTTCTCAGAAACACACACATACTTAACAAATTGGTCCTGGGTTTATTGGGTTAATAGTGATAGGAAAGCAGTGTTGCATAAATAAATCGAAGCACTCTGGTCTGGAGGGATCTAACATACTCATGGGTGCTGCCAAATCCAGCACATACATGCATAGACGTCAACAGGAAAGCAAGCTGGTGCTCAGTGAAATTTAATCAAATCTTGGAATTAAGGTTTTTTCTTTCTTTCTTTCTTTCTTTTTTAAGTACATTGCCCAAAAGCAAATTGATAAGACAAAAAAAAAGAGGATTTCTTTCAGGGAAATTTATAAGGGGAGAAAAAATCTTTTAAAACTGCATCGTGGGAGTTGCCACACTTCGAATTTTGCTGCAGTTGTACTTTTTACGCTGTGGGAGCTCTGCAAACATTCAAGTACTTAGAACACATCCGATGGCAGTGGCAATCGCAGAACTCCATTGCCTCCATTTGAATGCTATATTTGCAATGCTAACAAGGAATGCTGCCTTATCAACAATTTTTCTACCTTCTCAAAGTCCTCCCATCAGACACATCCTCAAAAGCCGTCTAACTCCCTGTGATCGTCAAGAGTAACAGCATAAGCTTCCACCCAGGTACTTCTTTGAATGACCAGGAGCTATTTCCTTTCTTTGCCTCAAACCCTCCTGTCTAACTAAAGCATTACAGCCCCGTCACAGCCTCCCTGAACACGACCACTTCACACCTCCCTGAACACGACCACTTCACACCATCTCCAGTGCTACCACTCCCATCAATCTGCCATTTTTCCTTTCATGGAACAGGCACAAATTCTTCACTGGTTTGCCTCTCCCCACCCACGGTCCAGCACAGAAAACACCAGGTGATTTGCACATCTTTATAATCTCATTCCCTGCTAAGGTCTCCAGGAACAAGCGCCCCCTGGCCCAGCCTCACTCATGCCCAGCCTGGTTCACTGTGGTGACTCTGGTCTTCCTGGTGTTCTCTCCTAGACACTGGAATGCTTTGCTCCCTCATTGCCCACAACTCCATTCAAACGTCATTCCAAATGCTTTGTCCTATCAACTCTCAAGAAGTACCCTTTGTCACTGTATATCTTTTTGTCCTGGTTTATTTGCTTTGTACTAGTTATCACTACCTGAAACAACTCTATATTTTCTTTCTTTCTTTCATTAGTGTTTCATCTCCCTGAGGCCTGGGAATTCATTCTGTTCACTTCTGTAGCCCCAGACCATGAAATAGGACTACACAGATAGTGAAAGCACAACAATAATTTGTATTTTATAAAAATCCCTCCAGTGTTTCTACTTTCAATCTGATTGCAGACCTGACCTATATTATTAGGTAATATTTTTCATCTTAAAGGATGATCTTAAACATATAGGTTTCTACTTTGAATGAAGCACTTCATATAAATGTTAGTTAATACTAAGAAAGGAATGCTGATTTTTGTGTTACTGACTAAAAAATCTAAAGACAGCTACTCATCAAAAGTATAATATAAGAATCTTATTTTCTCTCTTCTTGGAATAGTAATTATAATGGAGAAACATAGGTATTAATTAAATTATCAGTTGGGCAATCCTTTTTCTGATAAATGACAATATAACCCACTTCATTCAATTTGAAGATGTAGAGAAAAATCAGATAAAGTGAACTCAAGCTACTATCCACTTAAATCATAGTTATTTCTCTGATCATTGTCAGAGTGAATTGTTTCTCTCATGCCCACTTTATTCATCTGTACAATGGGATTTTAAACTTAGTCTCAAGGTTATCTTGATGATTTTAAAATGCATATGAATGTACATTGAATGATGTATTTTTGGGCTCCATCCTAATCTCATTTAACCCTAGAGACACTTTGAACTTCATAAAACTTCAGCTGCCACCTCCAATGAGTGCCACATGCTCTGCTCCCCCAATTTTTCCCCTTACATAAGGCATTTTTTGAAAAATGAAAACACCATTTTGAAAGTAACTCACACTGACCAAAGTATGAATGAAGCCAAGGAAACCCTTTGTCCCTTCCCCCTTTCCCCCTTCTCATTTCTCCACCTGTCCCGACACTTTATCAGGAGATTGGTGGCTATCGTGAAGAAGTAGAAGTACTCAAATATAACAGTTAACCTAGAAATGTACATTTTGATTTCTTGGCAAGGGAAAACTATAAAACTGTATTTTTTGGAGATTTTATAGATTTTTTCCTCAGATTCCTCTGATACCATTTTATAAAACAAAACCTCCAATGAGCAGTTGGGATGGAGATTGAGGTTGAGCATCATGGTCCTTTTCACAGGTCGCTGGCAGCAATGCTTCCCGCTAGATGCTGAGTGAGTTAAAAAGAGTCACAAATGTCACCTCTGGAGTGAAATAGATTTTGTTGTTAGTAGAAGTCCTGCTATCATGGTTTCATACCTCAGAGCAGTGAGATCCTGTGCAGTTATGGGATATTTTAGCTAAGCAGATGTACCTCCTCAGGATAGAGTTCACTTGATTATCTGAAGGCTCAAGGGCAGGAGTGACTTTGTCATCATGTTAGACTTGGGAAATCAAGGCAGCAAATCACCATTTTTGCCTTAAAACTTTACAACAGCTTGTTAGTCTGCATTGGGAAAAATATTCCAAACGCATGATAGTGTTATTACTCACAGGCAAGAAAATGGTAGGGAAAATAGGCAGCGATGACCAGCGAAGCCTTACTCTATCTGGAAAATGCTTTCAGGGGGAAAGTACTGCATGAAATATCTACTTATGATGCGGGGCCATAGCTATGAGGTTCAAAGCACGTGCTTTGGAGAGAGAGCCATTTCTACCAACACAGTGAAAACATAGGAAGAATGTTCTTTCTATAGAAACTGTCAGACTCCTGTTCAATTTCTGGAACAAGAGCTTTATGTTGGAATTTGATACTCAAACTCTTTTAAGAGACTTAGAAATAGCCTAGAATCTACGTGTCCTTCAGGTATATGACAAGGTAAATGATTGCGGTTCTTCCAAAATTTAACAGTTAGTACCAACTGCCAGTGTTTCCTGTCTGTTTCCATATACAAAAGAACATATTGACTCTTAGGTTTCTCTTCTGAACTTTAATAGAGTACAGGCAAGCAAACCTTGCTTGCTGAGTTTTTCTTTAGGAACAAAACCACACAATTTCTCTCCTAATCTATGCTTATACTCATGGTGATATTCCACACACTTTACTTAGGCATGTTTAAAACATAAAAATGAAAGATTATATCATTGCAGTTATGTGCTTAGAAATTAATGATTTTTGGACAAGAAAGGGGAAAATTTTTTCAATCTAATTTTGTTCCTTCTTGTCAAAGCTTGATGCTTCTTGAGCACTTAGTCTCTTAATTCAGAGTAAGGTAGACATGTGTTTATTTTGAAAACTTCGTGAAAATGTTATTGGTAAAGCACGATGATTTGGCACAGGGGATAAAGCTGTAGGAATTACTCTTGAACTTTATGCTTAATCAAACTTCTCTTTAACCTGATTCTAAGAACTTTATTCACTACTGTGTGAGATTGAGGAAGGAATTCTCAAGTCAATAATCACAAAAGGAGACTTCAAACAGTTGTAGTCATTCACTGGTATATTCATGCACTCAAAAATACAGAAAGTTTGCAGATGCAAAGGAAGCAATGAGTAAGATCATCAAACTGTCCACCCTTGTGGGATCTATAGACTAGCAGCTAAGTTTCAGATTTGCCTTATAACCATGTCTACACCTGTTCTAATACTTCAGTTTTTCCGGTAAAGATGATAAGTGATACACAGATGTTAACTTCTTTGTGTTGAAATTACAGATACAAAGAAAAAGAACTGGAAGAGATGTAAATTATCCACTGGCAACACTCAGTCCCTCATCTGGGTGAGCCCCGTGGCACTCTAAGGTGAAAGGGTTTCCTTGTGGTCCCTCTGCTGTTCAATGGCAGGGATTTTTGTAGCATCCAGAGTTCTAGGTCTTAGATTTAATTTCATAGGACTGCTGCAGCACAACAGAACAGATATGAGCTTAAAAGGGCAGAAATTTATTCTCTTAGAACTCTGGAGACTAGCAGTCCAATATCAGCGACTTGGCATTCTGATTTCTTCTAGGGCTCTCTGGAGAACCTGTTCCATGCTTCCGTCCCAGTTTCTGGTGGCTGTGGTTGTCCTCAGTTCCCCTTGGCCTGAGGCATCCAGTCTTTTCTTCTGCTGCCCGATGCTGTCCTCCACATACTTCCATGTGCCTCTGTCTTCACAAAGTCTGCTTATAAGAGCACGATTCCAAAGGATAGAAATCTGCAATGGTTGCTAAATTATACACTGTTATCTTCAACAAAGTTGCTCTGTCCATTAGACATAAGAATGTAAGATTCATCAAACAATCAAAGACAGTAACAAGTAAAAAATAATAAAATAAAGGAAAAATAACATTGGAAATGATGCAGAGCTGCACTGTACAAAATGGCAGGACTTCAACAATGGTTCTTATATTGCACATTGTTTTCAGATCAATGACCAAATTCAAGCATGCAAAATTGGTCCAGAAAAAAAACAGAAAATTTTAAGCATTGCCTGTTCTTCTCAATAAACTACAAACATTAGCCATATACCCATTCCAGCTATCCTTATATATACACTATCATTTTGTAATTTTAAAAAGTTTTTTAACTCCACGAGGTGTTTTCATTATTTATTTATTTACTTATTTGGGTACCAGGAATCAAACTCAGGACCTTGAGCTTTCCTGGCAAGCGCTATACCTCTGAGCTATATCCCTGGCCCTTATCATTTTGTCTTAAGGTCATGTTTCATTTTTGTTGGTTTTGTGTTGTTTTGATTTTGTCTTCATTGTTGTTTTGTCAGTTTTTTACTTTTTAAAATAAAAAAAGGGCACCAGTCGTTTGATTTAAGCCTCATGTCAGCCTCTTCCAGCCTTAGTTTACATTATTTCAAATAATGCTACATTCATAGTTACCAGGAGTAAGAACTTTAATACACTTTTCAGTGAGGGATAACCCAGCACACAACATGTACATAATCACACACTCCATGAAATGAGACTGCTTCTAGTCTTGAAGAAACATTTGCTGCGGTGCTGCCTTTCCTATAAATGCTTTGAAAACATACATAAAACTTGTTGTGCTTTTGTGCTATGCACATGCACTATCTGAGATGTAGACAGGTGAAACTGTAATATATTCTCCCGACACTGTGTTTTCCTCAATTACGTACCTAGCCCCGATTCTGCCTATTTTCTTAAACAGATAAAATATGCAAACAGAAATTAAGGAAATGAAAAAATCCATAGTGCTAATTAAGATTAGTGGTGTTCTCATCTAGTGATCCAAGGGTAAGTAGTATTGCTTGCCAGTTTCCCAGAGACTGCTCACATCCACAAGTATCGCGCAGATGTACTTCTTGCCCTAGGAAGATCAAACTCATTCTTCAAATTCTAGCTCATCTGTAAGGTATTTTCAGAAAAGAGCAAAGGTTGTGGCAAATGTTGCAAACATACATGATCTGGGCTGTGAGACCGTCAAATGATTTCCTTTACGAGCACATAAAATAAAGTGTAATCCAAGCCACAGTCCTGTTACGGTTGGGTGCAACCTTCTCGCTGCTCTGCAGTGACGCCCTGGCATGGCCTTCTCAGGTTTCACTAGTTACATTTGTTAAGATTATTTTTCCTTTTAAAACATTTTGTTTTCAGTTTTATAAAAAGCCATTTTTCGTGTTCTATCAGAATGACACAACTGACTGTAATATTACCCTCCAAATGCCGTAGAAAATAAACTTTAAATATTTGTCTTAACCTACCATAAATTAGGAAAAGGAACAAAAAGTTTGTGTCAACTGAAAACAGGCTTAAAGAAATAGATTAAGTATCTGAACTCCATAGAAGAAATAAAGCATAATTTTGATAAAAAATGACAAATGTATTAAAAATAAGATATTCAATGGCTAAACCAATTCTCTGGGAAAAATTAAAATACCATATTGTATTCCGTCATGTCCTCACCTTCTGTAGTTTTGTTTTAGCTGCTAGTGAAGTGGCCATCTCTATATGTTTTTGAGTAACTTCATGAAACTACGACCTAATAGTTTCTCGATTCAGCCAATACAGCTAATCCGGGTGTCCCCTTGATAAGATGAACAACTTGTCCTGGTTTGCCAGAAATTTTCAACATTTAGCACTAGAAAACTCTACGATTCCTAGCATAATGTAAAAGATGATCACCTTACATGTAAGAACTATGAAAAATGAGCCATCATGGAATGCAGTTTACAGTCCGTGTGTGTGTGTGTGTGTGTGTGTGTGTGTGTGTGTGTGTGTGCGCGTGCAGTGAAGTTTGTAGTACTATGAAATGAATTCCATCAAAATGAATTTGAAACCTGATGAATAAATTCTTCTGCTTTTCTTGCCTGGAGCTGACTGACCTAACATGCAATTTGTGTAACTTCTCAAAAGATGGTCTCAGAGAATTGAGAAAGTACTTGCAGTTAGAGAAAATCACCTAAAACTGGCTTTTCTCTCTTTCCTACATTAGTGGAGTGAATGTTCATATTCCCCCTCTCCCATGTTTAAGCCTGGTTGTGTGCACTTTTGGTTGGAAGCTGACAAAAGTATTGGTAGATTGTATTTCTCGGTGTGTCTGGGTGAGTTACTCAGGTGTGTCTTTGCGTAGTATATCCGGTCTGGCCTCTTCCTCGCTGGCATGGTTCTGCTTGCCAGCCACTGTGAACGATGCACACTTGTTCCACTGCACCCTTTCAGCATGACTTTCCTGCTTTGAAGCCAGCTGACTAGGGACTGAATCCCCTTAATACATGAGCCAAATCATACCGTTTCTCCTTTGAGTTGGGAGTGTTGCATATTGTGTCCAGCAACAGGAAGGCTGACTAATACACACACTCTCCGAATCCTATGTTGAAATCCTAATCTCCAACATGATGATATTTAGGAGGTGGGAGCTTCTGGGGATAATTAAATCATGAGGATGAAGCCATCATTCCTGTAACAGCGTCTAGGAGGGCTCTTTAACCCTTTTGGCATGTGAAGACACAATGACAAGCTGGTCATCTGTGAAGCAGGAAAAAGTCCTCATGAGACACTAAATCTGCTGGCTTCTTGATAGTAGACTGCCCAGTATCAAAACTGTGAAGAAAAAGAAATTGTTTGTATCATAGATAATAAGTATATGCTTTCTATTATATAATCCTGAATAACTGAGATAGTTGTTTCTATGTCTTTTCTGGTTTTCCATCAATAATGGAAAGATAAAACAGGAGATATTTACCTTGGGCTCCTCTTCTGATGAGCACAGGCTATAGAAGTGATCATACAGAAATGAACCTAGAAAATAAATCTTCAGAATCAGGGTTTGGACTGGATGACTAATAGCAATAGTGATTTTCCTGCTAGCTAACTAGGGTTTCTCTAATCCCCAGCAATGCACAAACTTCAACATTGTCCAAGCATTGCTCTACAGTTATCTAAAAGGTACAGAGAGGAGGTGAAGCACTGAGATGTATGAAAAACTATAAGGGAACAACAGTAATTATAAGAACTGTGGCGTGAGCTGATCTCCATGTACTGCACAGAAGTATTAGCAAAAACAGGCTCAGAGTAATCAGTTGCCAAATCATGGTATGCTTTGAAAAACTTCTTCCATGCCATCTTGAAGAACATTGTTACTTGATGCAAATTATGGGCGTATTATGCTGAAATGAAAGACCAAGATCCAACGGTAGGTATGCGGAAATTAATGAAGAGACAGATACACTCCATAAATCTCCTTGACAATTCAGGAATCATACGTAAAAGGTGTGTCTCTGAAACCTGGGTTGGAGTTATCAATTGAAACGGGGACTCTAGAAACCTGGATTTCCTCAAATCACTTAGGTTTGTGTAATCAGCTCTTTCCATTAATAGGGAGAGTGCCTGCTTTTGTTGTAAGACTTCTTTTGTAGCAGTGACTTGCAGAATTGAATTTGGCCACTCTATGTTCTGCCTTTGCCTTGTCTCTTTGACACCAGTCTCATAGGCAACAGTGGGTCTCATGGTAGCACAGGCAGAGAGTTGCACTTCTTTATCTTGAATGAAATTAGTTACATGTGAAAAAAATTGTAAGTCACATCTAACATGTGCCAAGTAATCAGATCACACTTAGAGCTGAACTTTTAGAGAAGTAGTCTAACATGGATGTGAAATAAATCTAGGTAAAGTGGAGTGTATGCTCATGGAGAAACTCATCCATGGCTACAGATTCTGTATCATCACAAAGTCATCTAAGCACTTGTTGGAAGAACTATTCAAAGTTTGGACTTGATGTGTAGAGGACACCTGGGTGGCTCTCCTTGCAAGAGGAGCAATTGCCTCCATTTTGGCTGAGCCTGACCCTATTTCTATATACTGATATGTACAGAGCTGGCTAGGACTTTTCCTTATCCCTTCAACTGGCTTTAAGCAATGCATATCAGTCTAGCGAAGGTGCTGATGGTAGTCTTTGGAGATGGCACACATGTTTCCCTAGACCTCCTTGGTACTCCCTCAAGTGAGCCAGATAAGGTGGCATGTGTGAGCCAGTGCTCCATGCTAGGATCCTTGGAACAGCCTTGGGGTGAGGCGATGACTGCCTGGGGTTTCAGAGATGACACATCAGAGCTGAGGCACCGACCCCAAAACTCTAGATACTATCTCAATTGTGTTATGCAGATTACTCCTTCTGCATATCCTTCTCTCTGCCTTGGCCTCTCTGCCTTGGCCTCCTACCAAGGCCAGCTAATGGCACTCACTTAGTTCCAATGGTTCTCACAGTCACTCCCCCTTAAGCCACTCCCTTCTTCATGAATGAATGAAACCTGGGTTCAGCCTTGGGTCAAGGCCTTTGTTCCGGTTAGCCATCATCACGGTTGGAGTTTGGACCCGTTGGCTCCCCAAACTACAAGTATGCTTAGTGTATTTATTCTTGCCATGGGTTGCACTCAAAGTTCTACATTGGAATTAACTCACTAGAATTCCAATAACTTTTCATGGGATTAAAATATAAACTTCCTGGGCCATGAGGAGGGCTAGAAAGAGCTCTCTGTAATGACACCCACTCTACCTAAATGATGTGAAGAGGTAAGAACTTTCTTAATATAGAACTGGGAAAGAAATCAGAGGCTCAAACACGTAGCAATGTCAAAATGTGTGAGCTGAGACATAAATTTCCCAAACAACCACACCACAAAAGATTCTAGGAGATCTTTCATCAAGGCAGCCACACATGTATTGTAGGATATAATTTTGAGAAGCTCAGCAGTAGCTTTCCTCTGTTGGCTGAAATAAAGATACAGCCATAGAATTAGACTCACAACTACCAGTGTGTATAATGTGATTCCTGACTGGCAGGGGCCAAGTGGCCACATAATAAATAGAGGGAAGGCAGATATGATAACTGCGATCAGCAGCCAGGGCCCCGTGGGAGGAGGATGCTGTGGCCATCAGGAAACTGTGGTGGTATTTAATAGGTCATCATTTTCCTAGTGCAGGAAAGACGAACAGTCTACTAGAATGCTTTCTTCCCAGTATAATGAAAGAAATCAAGAGTTGCCATGTGAAAGTCCCATGTCAGCTGCTTCAGCAAAAATTTGTCATCTCTCATGTAGTTTATGTGTCTATGTCTCATCATCTATCCAGGGACCATAGGTTGAAGCAGAGACAGTCATTGTTACTCTTAGCAAGGGCTCTGAAAATACAGAGTGGTTATTCCTTGCACTCTTCCCCAACAGGCCAGGAGCCAATAGTAGAAGACTCCAGAAAACAGGCACCAAAAGACATGCAACTGAGTGACAGATTCAGTTTGTGGGTCACTTCTTGGAGAAGACCTGCAGACACCTTGTTTTCACAAAAATAAAGGCCAGATAGACCAGATCATAAAAAGTATGTGTGGATGGAATTTGCATAATTCTTTTCCCACAAGGTACAGCCTGCCTGGTGGCACCTTGCTTTATATCTACATAGATACTCCTCTCCTCTCCACCCTGAGATTTTCCTTGATGCTGAGATGTGGACCCAGTGGCCTTCAACTCTGTGGGCTGCCTGTGGAACTCCACAGGGCATGGGGATGACACAGTGTTTTGTGAAGAAACTTTGATCAATGGGATGTGCAAGCCCCCAGTTCATAACCTGTTTTTTCCCTCGAGAGATGTAATTAAGATATTGTTGTTGCAGCTTCTCGGTGGTGGATGTGGTGGTGGATGTCTTCATGGGGTACTATCTTAGTTACTTTTCTCTCATCGCTGAGACAAAATACTCAACATCCAAAATTAAGGAAGCAAAGGTTTATTTAGCTCACAGTTCGTGGAGGTTTCAGACAATAATCAGTTGGATCCAGGGGAGGGTGCTATGGCCCAAGGGCAACAGTTCATGGTAGCAAGAGACAGCAAAAGCAACAAGAGGAAAAAGGCAGGGGCCAGAAAACAAGTCTTTTTCCCTCCCTCACGTTGTATGCAGGCTGCACATCCCACTGATCAAAGTTGCCAGGGTGGATGTAGCTCTCACACCCACAATCCCAGCCCTGGACCATGAATCAATCAGAAACTCTAGAATCCCGCCCCCATGACTGCATGCAGCTTTTGGGGGGAAACCTAGACCCAAAGCATCACATTCCACCCCTGGTTCCTCAAAGACTCATGCACATCCCTTTATGCAAAAGGCATTTAGTCCATCTGTAATAGTTGCCTAGATCCTAAGTTTCAGTGTTTCTCAAAAGTGCAAGGCCCAAGTTTCCTCTGAGATTTAAGGCAAACTCTTAGCTGTGAGCCCCTGCACAAATGAAAAGAAGTTAAACACTTCTAACATTCAACGGCACAAAATAAACATTACATTCCCAAAGGTACAAATGGGGAGACAAATGATTGGGACCAAAGCAAGTCCAAAATCCAGTAGGGCAGATATAAAGTCCTGTAATTCTATGTGGAACATCTGAAGCAATGTATGGCAAGTTGTTAGCTCCAAAGGGTTTGTGTGGTTCTGCTCCTACGGCACTCAGTGGTTGTAGCTCTCCACAGCTTCTCTCTCAGGCCTGCTTTGCTCCCTCATTGCAGGTTTTCTCAGATGATCCACATCCCTGGTTTCTCCTAAATTCTGTGGTCTCCACTGTACCTTTGGATTCACTCTCATGCTTCATGGTCTGCCCTCTCAGGGGCATGTTGCCTGGCCTCCCAGGCCTTTTGAAATCTCAGTGGAAGCCTTAGCCTCACAATTCATGCATTTTGCGTGCACCTGAAACCAGTGCCATGTTATTGCCAAGGTTCACTGCCTTCTGAAGCAGTAGTCAGGCTTCCTTTTCTATTGGGTGTAGGGTTCTAGTACCTGGATCACTAAGCACACTGAAGCCAATTCTGAAGAATAAATTCTCTAGGTTGCCACTATTCTGCAACCTAGTGCTTGGCAGCATTTTTTCTCTCAAAGCAAAGTCTTTGCAATTTCATCTTTCATCTTTGCAATTTTGAGGTTACCGAGGGTGAAGACTTTTGTGATGCTTCTTATGATGCCCTCAGACCATCTTACTTTTCTCTTGTTCCTTCTCCCCAAACAAGATCTCCTTGGCTCTACATTTCAACCCATGGCTTTACTGAAGCTTCCCTTCTGGCCAATCTCAGAACATTTTAAATAATTCTGCGGGGCTCTTTGCTCTTGATTCTCAACATAAATCTGGCAAAAGCCTCCAACAACAGCCATGCCACTGCCTCAACATTCAACTACCTTAAAATTTTTCTGCCGGTTTAAGTAGTCTGCCATCTTTAATCTCAGACTCACGCAATATCTCTGGACATAAGAAAAATGCAGACAAACTTCCTGCCAAGCCATAACATGCATTGTTTGGACTCTAATGGAGTCCTTCTTCCTAGCAGAAACCTCTCAAGCCTAGCCTTTACCAGAAGGATTTCTACTTGCATTCTGATCTTTTGAGCTCTGGCCAGAATCTCCCACACAGAACAGCCTAAGGCATTCCGGCTCTACTCATTCAGGTGACATCTCTGAAACTTTTAAAACACTTCCCAAAAGACATTCCCGAAGGCTTTTGAACCCCAGGGTCAGGTATAGTCACAGCAAAAACCCCACTTCTCTGGTACCAAATTCTGTGTCAGTTATTTTTCTCTCATTGCTGAGACAAAATACCCAGTCCCCCCAATTAAGGAAGGAATGCTTTATTTAGCTCACAGCTTGTGGAGGTTTCAGTCCATAATCAGCTGGCTCCAAGGCAGGGTGGCACATGGCAGAGGGGCGACAGTCATGGTGGTGGAAGACAGTAAAAGCAACAAGAGCGGAAAGGGAGGAGCATGGGAGAAGACACTAGGGTAGCCTCCCTACCCTAGAATGGGTGTAGCACTCGCACCCACAATGCCAGCACTAGATGATCAATGAATCACAAATTCTAGATTCAGCCACCTCTGAGAAGCACCCTCCACAACTTCATGAGGCTGTGGGGGACATCCAGACACAAACCATAACAGGTGGGGAAATAAGTCATACTCAGTAGTGGCCAAATTGATCACCCACCCGCATGTCTCTTCTTCCTCACCTTCACTCACAGTAACTGGGATTTCTATCTACCCCATGTCTTCACTTCTGCTTTTGATGAAACTCAGTCCAGAGCAATATAATATAAGTGCAATAAGGGTCGTTGCCGTATGCAAGTAAGTATGGAAATGATATACATTTGTGGGGGGAAGATAAGAAAAATGGACAGAGAAGAAAACAAACACAGAGGGATGCTGCACGAGTTGAAAGAAAATGAATTCAACGTGTGTGACATAGCAGGTTGGCAGGCTCAAGCAGAAGAGAGGAACTCTGTATTTTAAGAAACCTTATAGCTATCAACTATGATTAACTGAGATACACATTTGTAACAGCTTCTACAGTTGTGTGACAACTTGACAGAAGTCAAGTACGTAATAGTAGATCCTCTATCCTTCACAATAGCAGTTATGAATGTTTATTTGGCAAATTGATTTGTGCAAAAGAGTGAAATCTTCTATACATTACTGAAGATAATTCTTTCAATAACCTGCTGAACCAGACTCTTAAAATCCTGGTTTCAGAAAACAGGAGGATAAAATTTAGAGACTTTAAAAAAAAAAAACTTTATAGCTTTCTTGTAAAAAATATAGATGAGAGTAAAATGGGGGGAGATGATGCAGTTTCAATAATTAGTAGTTTAACTTATTCTCAGGGTTTATGGAAAATAAGTATGCATATAACCATATGCATATAACAGACGAGGAAACAGAACCACAGTATAAATTACCAAGAATCATACACTGGAGAATGTGAAATTCAAGGCCAACATCTTCCAACTGTCCCATAGTTCTATCCTACAAAAGCAGTCTTTGAAATCCTACCAACTCATAAGGCTGGTCTTACTGTTCAATTTCTACTACAAAAGAGTCTGAACTGTAAATTTTTTTTTTTTTTTTTTTGTGGTACTGGGGACCAAACTCAGGACCCTGCACTTGCTAGGCAAGCGCTTATTCCACTGAGCTATATCCCCAGCCCCTGAACTGTAAATTCTGACTCTCATCCTATATTTTATTTGTAGCCCAAAAGAGTTAACTGTGTTTGGTTCTTCCAGAAAATTTGTGTGTATGTGCGTGGTGTGTGTGTGTGTGTGTGTGTGTGTGTGTGTGTGTGTGTCTGTGCCCTTACACATTATTCTGCATATTTTTAAAGCCGATCATTTTTGAGAGCATCTTTTTGCTGGCATTTGCAGAGTTCCTACCTTCCTGTTTTCACGGTTTAATAACACTTCAGGGAGATGCTATAATGTAATTACCTAACTTTCTGTTGGTGGTCATGTTTGCATTCCAGACTTTTGCTATTGTAGACAATGCTGCACTAAACATCTGTGACATGTACCTGTGAGCACACCTTCTCTGCATGTCAGCAGGATAATTTTTCGGCAAGTAATATGGGAGGATCAAAGTGCATTTCTGTGTTTTTCTATTAATTACCAGTTGATGTATTAAACATACTAATCCCTAGGGAACGTTTCTGTGACTAATAGGTTGTGACAGCATTTCCGTTTTCAAAGAGGACAGAGGGCACTCTCAGGTGACAGCCGTCTTCAAAGTGTTTGTGGAGAGGCAGCGCCGTGGCTCAGGATGATTGCTGCAGCGGGGTCCAGTCCCTGTGTGCCCCTCGCGCATTGTGCCTCTGAGAGCTCCCCTCGTGCGGTCCCCGGTGCAGGAGGCCACTGTATGCACAGACATTTCAAACACCAGAACTTCTCCGTGGGGTGCAAGTGATGGCTGCCAAGGCCAAGATTAGTCCAAGGAGCCGAACGCATTCTTGTTGGAAAGACGTGACCTTAAATCCACAGCTACGTATGGGTTTAAAAATTCAAATGTCTGATTTTGTTGAGAAGGAGAGGATCTATTGTTAGGCTGAGAGATTTTTTTTCTTCCTTGACATCCTTAAGTTTACAAAAACCAACACTTTGACAGGTCTCAACTGATTCTTTTGATTTCTTGGAATGGTCAAATTGGACTAAAGAACATATAAATGTGTTCAAGAAGTTTTGACCCTTGAAAAACATTTTATGACTCTGTCTTTATTCACAGGGCAAGGATGAACGCACTGACACACTCACCCCACCCCCAAGTCTGTGCTCTAAGCGGTGTCAGATCCCCGGATTCTTTTCCCAGCTCATCTCTTTCCTTTTGCCTGTGGGCACTGACTGAAGGTGGAACACTCTCCAGGAACGTGCCCGTCCTGCGCACGAAGTAAGAACCTCGAAGTAAAGATTGCTTTGTAGAACTGTAAAGCCCTCCCGGCCTGCGCTTTTCCATTTTCTAGCAATGTGTCTCTCAGGCGACTTCACAGCCATCCCAGGGGCTGCCAGGCAGACAGTCCACTTCCAAATCCAATAATGAGCTGTCCGCTCAGTGGGTTTAATTGTTCTTTTAAAATGAAGTTTTCTTAATTGCCCACTTTTCTGAGTTTCGGGCTCTTTCTATTGCTCCTGCTTCCTTTCACTAAATGAAGAAAGATTTGGTTTCCCTGATACTCATGAACACGCCCCTGCGAGGATCACGTGTTTGCAGAGCGAGTGCTGTGCTAATTTCTCCCACATCCTGTTGCCAGGAAACCTGCAGCACACGCTTGTCTCGGCAGCGCCCTCTGTAGCTCTGTAAACCGTCTTCCGGCTGATACACAGCCCCAGGTGGGTTCTGCCAGTTCTGAGGCAGCTCAGGAATTTAGAAGAACGCTTGTGACATAGACTCAGCTGTATTGTCTTCTTGGGGTCTGGACCATTTGAACTTGCTAGAAGCATCTGCAGGTTCGTGTGTCTCCATTAAGACTCCAAACCTCAGGAGACAGACAGGTACACACATTTGTATTTAAATAGAATGTTAAAGATGATATATTATGATACGATAGCTTGCCTTTATGGAGGTTTATGGGTTAGATTTGTTGATTTAGCAACTAGTTTAGTTATTCAATAAATATTTCCTATTTTCCACAAGCTGGGTGTAAAGTCATTTGACTTACAGAGGCCTTATGCTCTTTACCACAGAGAACCTAACCTACAATTGAAAAGCAAATCTGCTCCTTAAATTACATTGGCAAGAAATGTGTTTATCAACTCTGCACACAGATCAACCACAGTCAAGATGATTATAAATATTGAATTCTATTTGGCATATGCCATTTTAGTCTTAAAGGGGTTTTGCAAACTTGTAATTGGGAAGACATGAATCATGCATACATTAACATAGCTTGTGTGTCTTAAAATTATTCCAGATCGGTTTTGCATCCAAGCAGTAAACGAGTCACCCTAAATCTCTTCAGTTGTTGCTATAATTGATCACTTTGTCGAGGCGGAAAATGAGATAACTCAGAGTTGTTGAGAGGAAGATACTCTTCAGCTACTTCTACAGCTGGTGGCCAGCCGTCCACCCAGCGGTGGGGTCAGGGCTGGTGAAAGTGTGCAGACAGCAGCTGTTGGGAGTTGGGGAGCGAGCAATCTTTCCTGAAGGACTCCTACACCCGGAAGCCACAGACAACTTCAGCTTCCAGGCTTTTTTGTCATAGTCCTTCATAAACTGGAGCATTGTTCCTAAATTAAAAATGAGGATGGATAAGCAAAGTGAAAGCAAAGTAAAACAGAACTTCCTTAGCTGTATCCTCAGGGGTAAGAGAGAGTAGAAAAGGAGAGGAGAGATGTACTGCCTTAGCAATGGCAGTGTCGTTTTAAAACTGTTTTCCTCCTTGTGTTCCATACCATCATTCAGTAATACCCTTTTGCACTCCAGGAAACCCTGCCTAGGTAAAAGCAGAGAGGGTGTGACTTCTTAGAATAAGACAAGGTAAATTACCCAAAAGGTTGAAAAATATATGAAACATAAATCAACAAAGTGGAATATAAATGATCAACTAGTAGACTGTGCTTTTGCCCTTCACCCCAAATTTTGAGTGATTCTTCCCTGGTTTGGGATGTGCTAATTCCTCCTTGTAGGATCCAGCAGGTATTTGCCATGGGAGACCTGCTCTCCGCCAGTCAGGGCGTATGATCCAGACTGCTTTGATGTAACATAATTTGGAGAGTAGCAGGTGGCCTTCCCTGCTGTTTGTAGTGCAGCTTGGGGAGTTCTGTCAGATGTAGCAGCTCCTCTTTATCTGCATGGAATCTGTGTAAATCACAAAAGAACAGATGGAAAAGTAGTCACATACCCCTGTTTGCCGCTTAGAAGCAGCCATAAACCCCCTACACCACCAGCCCTGCTGCAAAAACAACCCTCAGTGGGTTGGTCACCCAACTGCTCAAGGATAATCATCTTGTTTACACAACATCTAAATATATGAATTAGACAAAGAAAACAAAAGCAGCAAATGGCTTAAATGACCACAGCTGTTATATATGTGTATTTGACCATTAAATTCCAGATTTAGGTTAGGTAAACACAGAAAAATTAGAAATTACATGGCACCTACCATTCTGAATATCTTTTAGCACAGTTTGGTTTGTCAGATGCCAGTGGTTTAGTGTGTTTGCTCCTTTGATTGTTTTTTTTAAACACACCTATGAAATTAACTGTCACTATCCCTGAACATTACTGAAAACTCAGAATAATTCTCTAAATACTGACCTATATAATCTAATGATGAAAACTGTGAAAAAAAACCTACCAAAAAATTTCACAGAAAGAATTTTGCATGAATGTTATTCACATTAAGCCATTTTTTCCAGTTTACACTAACTTTCTACTACTTGTGTACATGGTACTCACTTAAGGGACATTGCAGAGCATCTGTGTCTATTTGATCAAGAGCTACTTAGTGCCCTGTTCATAAAACACATATGTGTGAGACCACATAGATAATCAGTTTATGGGGAAAATAACCCTAATTTTATTTCCTATTTTTCCTAGAAATTTTTTCAGCAGTTAGCTAGGAAATAGAAAGAGAATAAAGTGTTTATTCCAAAGAAAGTGTTTGATGTTGACAAAGACACCATGGTGCAAGACAGAGGAGGGCGTGGTGTAAGCTGCAACCCAGCATTGCTAGAGTGTGATTTGTAAGACGAGGTGGTAAAAGACAAGAAGCTAGAGGTTGGCAAGGTCCTAGCACAGGAGATCTTAAAAGTCTCATGAGAAATATGGGCTTTGACCCGTATCTGATCAAAGGTGCCTACAGAACCTTGGCTTTAATCTATTTATAACTTTGCAATATGGACAAATAATACATTTTGAAAGACCATAAATTAGTCCAAAACCCTACAGTGCACCAAGGTTGCCCATTAGAGAGATGCAGTTATTTAGAAATGAAATAATTTTCTATTTTCTGAGGGATCTTTTCAATGCTGAGAAATATTGTCATGAAAACTTATTATATATCTGTAAACTTATAAATCACAAATAGTCCAATTTGAACCAAAGCACAGTAGCGAAGTTCAGCATACACTGAAGTAAGTATCTTTAGTAAGTGGTCCAGGTCTCTCCCCTTCTATAAATTCCAAGCGATCAGGAAGCACACAGGAATTGTTTCCAGAGCTCTATAAATAAATTCTCCATAAATTCACTTTCAGGGAAGAAAATGCATTAGGCCAGTGCTTCTCAAGCCAGGGTAATTTTTCTCTCCAGATGACACCTACAATGTCTGGAGGTTTATTTATTGTTACAACTGATTGGAGGAGAAGTTGGTATTGAGTAGGTAGAGGGCAGGGATATTACTAAACACTAGATCCCCTCCCTAAATGACAGTATCTCTAATGTTGAGTACTTTGTTTGAGACATTTCAAACATTTAATCAGATGTGTCATATCTTGTATTCTAATAAGCATGATACTCCATGTGTACTATCTAATCACGTTTACTTGTACATATATGGCTTGAAGCTTTTGCGGTTGCTCTTAAGGTCATCAAATATATGACCTCCTGCAATGAAATGTTCTTTGTTGAACAGGAGCATATGAAGCCCTGTTGTTTTTCACTATTTATAACCTTTGAGAAAATTGCCAATGAAAAATCAAGGGCTTAAAAGAAAGTTGTTATTCTTCACATGATAGCAACAAAATGCTCTCTATTTTTAAATCTTTAAATTTAAAAAAGTGTGCAAGTAATTTTCTTAGAGGTAGTATGAAGCAACAAAACATATTCCCAGAAGATTATATTCTTATGTAAAGTAAAAAGACTTTCCATTTTTAAGGTAATCCTACATGTCCTCCTGATGTATTTTGCAACATCAGGAATACACTCTTTATTATTATCTGATGAAGCAAAATTAAAAGGAAAATTTCAGAATGGCGTGTTCCCTAAAATCTATTTACTTTTGATAATCTTTATAAAACTTTCCTTTCATTCTAACAGAGATTACAACAAAGCAATCGAACCACTCTGTATTACAAACTTTTACTTAATACTGCTATTATTTTCTTCATCATGCCAAAACGTTGAAGACAGGAAAACCTATTCTCTGTTCATACGAAGTTATGTTATGTAACTGAAAAAAAAAAAGAACGTCTAATGTGAAATATCCAGGGTAATTATTGCAGACCATTTGAGCTAAAGTGATGCAACCTTGGCATCTGCTGTTATTTTTACTTTTCTTGTTGATAAGTGTGATGAAGGAACTGGTGATTTCGCTCCAGGGTCTTCAGACTTCTGAATATAAGAGGATTGTATCGCTCACATTTCATCCTCAATAGTGATTTTCATAGCAATCTTGTAAATCAAGAAATGTTAATGTCTGATTTATAGTAAGAGTTTACAAATGTTGATACCTTATAAGTAGCTGTGTACAAATAGAAGAGTGACCATTGATCTTTAAAAGCTGGTTATTTTATTCCATCAGTTCATGTAATTATTTCTTGCAAGATGCTTTCTGGAAAGTAGATTTCATGAGCAAGTAGTATTTGGCAAAACTGTCTAGCTTACCCTTCCCTTGGAGATTCCCAGTATATGCTTTTTCTGTGAAAATAAGTCAATAGAAAGCTAACTAATTTTATTATTTCCAGCATGTCTGCGATTCATTCAAAGTTGCAAGGAATAAATTTTAGGAAAAGTAGTTTATAATATCAACTCTAATTTCTATATTTTATTTTAGTTTGGTTTGATTGCATCTGGAACACTGTTTAAATGATTAGATTCTTAGTTTATTTTCAGCATTTCCATCATAGGGGCCAACATCATAGATTTAAATTTAAATATTATCTATTGATAGTATTTTATAAATTGTTTAATGAGGATAAGTCCCTCGTGAATGTTTTCTACCACTGGAGCTTCCATTCTGTGATATAAATGAGAGAGATTATGCACAAGCAAATAAAAACTAAAATGAAAACAAACAGTAACATCCAATACAGCATTTCAAACTTCATTTAATTATAATCTGACATCTAAAATAACATGTGACATCTAAGAGTTGGGTTATATTTCTTTCTTGCTACTTCAGCACATTACTTAATATAGAAGAACATTTTTGAGATACATATGTGATTCAATTAAATGTTTGCTCAGTACTTGATGGTATGGATGATGCCTCTTCCCGTACATCAAATCTGACTGCCAAATTTAGTACTTCATCAGTAACCTTTTCTATGCTTTCTTCTGATGAATCAATTTTAGAGCTCTGCTTCTTTGACATAAACAATATTGCTAGCAATTAAGTCTCATGGGACACGATGTTCTAAATCCTAACCAACCAATACCCTGCCATGCAGTTTTCCTCCATTGGAAATGGATGAATGTGTTCAGATCAGTGTGTAAATTGGCATGAACCCTAATCTGAAAGGCAATAAAGTTAGAGAAGACTGAATGATTTTTAAAAATATATCATTATTCATACCCAATGCTTCCTCTGCACTTCTGTGTACCATCTGCTCCTGATGGTCGAAGTGCCAAAATACCATAAGGAAAGTTGTTTTTGTGGTATTTCCAGTCCAACCAGAATCAGAAAGTACCAGAAGTCTCTTGAGCAAACCTGTTGTCACAGGACACAAAGCCTAGTTTGTCAAAGACTTTTAAGGAAAGTAGCTGAAATCAAGCTACCATCCAAATTTAAGTGCTAAGCAAAGAAATGTTTTAGAGTTAGGGGTTTACCAAGTGGCTTGTGTGTAAATACACACACATGTGCATTACACACACAACGCACCCTATTAGCACCCCACATACATCTGATTCCTTTATGAACTAAAGTTCTTTTTCTAATTCTTGATTTGTTTATTATGCTGTAGAAGCAATGATTTCTAGGGAGTATTTATGGATAAAGCCAAGAAAATTTCCACTGAGAAATAAATGGTTGGGAGCCAGTATATAAACCTACTGAATGGATAACATCAAATTGAAAAGACTTTATAGAGTGCATGTAAACTGTACAAAACTACCCATCAGTGTCCTGTTTGTGAGCCTTCTGATGGCTGCAGAATTCTTCTACATGTCTTTCTGCTTCTGTTCAGGACATTGCAGCTTGAAAAATACAAAGCATTTTGAATCTTCAGAGATTCAATCTGTGCTGTACACTTACTGCCCACAGGGTTTAGAGTGGGTTGTTCAAACTGGCAAGACTTTTTCTTTCATTCACTCCCCAAACTAGCTCAGATTTATTTGACACTGAGTTTTGTGCAGTTTAATTTAGTTCAATTTTTAAAAAAATCCCTGAGGAGGAAAATAATTTAAGTGATGGATACAATTGCAGGAAAATCAGTATATTAAAGGGGGAAATTTAACCATGGGCATTTTTAACCCAGCAAAGTGCCTACTATGCAAAGAATGCGAGCTTCTGTGTTAGACAAAGTCAAATCTTGGTTCTCCATCTACCATGAGTGTGACCTGCAGTTATTGACAAATTGCTCTGAAATGAACTTTCTCATGTATAAATATAAAACCAATTATTCTACGGAGTGGCACCTATCACTGGGCAATAGAATTTAGAGACTTGGAATGAAGCATGAGCTCAGCCTCATCAGCAGCCCTACTGGGTCTGAGGATCGTAAAATAACTGACCGCTGCAGGGCACAGCGTAAGAGCTTGGCCATTACAAAAGCGTATTGTAGGTGTTGCTTAAATGTTTTTTTATCCACTGAAAGAGGAAGGAATAACTCTGGGGTTGTAACGCATACAAGCTTGGAAGGTAATGAAGGTATTCTGCATTAGGAATATTACCTACTCCTTTCCCATACACAATGATTTAAAATCTTTTATTGCATAAAACTGTAATGCATTCAGAGGGGCTTGCTCGAACCTGAGATGTTTCTGAATCACTGTAAAATACACTTTTCATTTGGTCATTATTGGATCACTTGCTCTGTCCCCGGCTCAGCCCCAAAGAGGATTTTCTCCTAAATACAACGAAAGTCAAAACAATTCAGGCCAATGTTCTGACCAAAACTAACACCTTTTTCCTTAGAAGTGTAAAGCTGTGTTACCTGTATCTGGTGAGTGAATATCATATAGTTTGTTGTAATATGGAATTTCTTCCTAGGACAAATCATCCTTGTAGTCACCTCTTCGGGAAACATTCACCTTTTGTTTTAAAGTCTTAGCCTGACAAAAGCAGCATAAAAACACATGCCTCATAGGTTTTTGGGGGAGCGTGCAATTGATATACTCACGATGTATTTCCTAAACCGAAAGCCTTTAGATCCTCAGGTAATGGCATCCAATTTCCAAATTGTTATCGCCCTGTTTCTGATTTCTTTAGTTTACATGATTTCACTGCTCTGCCCTGCTCCACCCTTCAATGTCCTGAATTGAGTTGAATCACTTAAGTCGCTTACACTCCACAGAAACTGTTTTTTCTTTATATCATTCCCACATAACCCACTTAGGAAAGCAATTAAGGCGTCATTCTCTGAAGTGCCAGAGGGGTGGGAAACATCGCCTTTGAAAGAACTTTGCCTGAACCCTTCTCCTCAAGCGCTACGGATGGAGGAGGGGGCACAGCTTTGGGCCCGCTTTGAGGCTGCTGAGGAATGAAAGGAACAGGGAGTTAAACTGGTGGAATTTGACCTGTGATTACCACACAAGCAATCATAAATTCACACGTTTTAGTTTCTGTGTATGACAGTAAGTAGAAAAAAACAGTGGCGTGGAAGATTAGAGAAGTTGCAAAGTTTCTATAGCAAAATAGCGCATGGTAGCCATCAGCAGAAATTACATGTATACATATGTAATTTCATCTATATACACATTCATATATGATATACAGATATTATATAAATAGGTACATACATAGGATACATGTTTATTTTTCCTCCTTTAACTGTTTTTTACTTGAAGTGAAATTTACCAATAAATACTTTACATTTATTTTTATTTTGTGCTAATTAAAGTCTGCACTTCAAGCCATAAGCTACAAGGGGGATCTCAGATTTCTAAAGGTTCATCTCCCTAGAAAAAAGGGGAACGAAAAGTAAGAAATTAGATCGAAAGTATGTGCCCAGCAAAAAAGGTAAGCATTTCACAGTGTGCCTCCCCATAAATTCCCGACAATGACTGGGGCATTCTCCCGCACAATGACCGTCGGCCTGCTCCCCACCCCCCTGCCGGTTCGGTTCCTGGTGTATGTTACAGCCGTGCACTGGTGTGCCGCTTGGATTTAAACCGCATGTTGCTTTATCCTTTCATTTCGGGCCAGCGCCTAAAGCCAAGCAGCAGGTGCTGTCTAGAGAATGCCGCCCTCTAACAAAAGTATTGTAACGTAACACAGAGACAGTGGCGCTCCCTTTGGATATACTTTGCTTTTCTACACAGATTGTACTGCTAAGAAGACGGTGTCTCAAAGCGCAAAGCAGAACAGCGTATATGTTTTATCTTTCAAAAAAAACCCCTGCATGTTAATTTTGTTTGGGAAACGAACCCCTGCGAACTCCTGCGGCATCTCGGGAGCCCCGGGAGTTGCGAAAGGAGAAGGAGATGAGCTAGAAAAATCAGTCAAAGATGACAGCAGTGGCTCCAGCTGTGAGTTGCTCTTTCTGGATAATTACGTAAAACAGAGAAGTAGTAACTACATAGGAAAAATTAATTGCATTTATTAAAAAAGGAAAACTATGAAACAAGTTAGGCAGTCTCTTTTTGTTAATTAAAGTGCAGCTTAATTCATACTAAATCCTTGTTCAGAAATGGGGCAGATCATTTTTTTTTTTTTTTCTTAACTAAATTGATGGTAGACCACTGTTGACTTTCTGCCTAAAGACTTCAATAAGGAGGCTCCTTGGCCTTTTCTCCATATATCTGATGACCTTGGAAAGTGACGACTTTATAGGATGTGACCACATGGCTCTTACCACTGTGAGGTAATTGCAGGGCTCCCACAAGTCCCAGTGGGGGGGCAGAAAGAGCCATTATTCAGACAGAGTTACTGCGTCTCACTAAACGTGATTCTCTAAGATTTCTCCTCAGACTCAAATGAAAATTCAACTCGTTTTATGGATGATATTGAATATACTCAAGCCTGGACGTGATTGTTACTGCGTGTACCTTTATGGAAGAATAGAGATTTCATGTAATTTGAACATGCAAATCTCATTGTATTCTGTTTTGCATAAATTACCTGTTTCCTCAAAAGGTTGAGAAGGTTAAGAGAAAACAGGATTTCAGGTCATGCAGAATTCTTAGCACAGTAAATTCTGTGTTTCCATTACTTCTGGGAATTCCTATCAAACTGATGGGGCTGTTTATGACACTGAAAGGGCATCTTAAAAGCTTCTATAATCTTTACTGAATTGCGGAGCACCTCCGAACTTTGCGATCAAGTGCATCGATTCAATTATGGAACGTAAGTGGAGACTAATAGTTTTTGTGTTCATTACTTCCTAATTTACATAAGAGAGGAGATGTTAATATGGTTCCAGAGTATTTGTGGAAAACCATTTTAGCTGAGCTGGAGAAAATGAGACTGTGGTTTATATTTTCAATCGATATTCCAAAAATTACATATATATATCCACAATTTTCTCATCTTTTCTATTGCCTCAGAAAATTTGTGAACTCTGATTAGAACCAGTGTAGCTGTTCAGGTGCTTTTTATATGCAGTATGGGTTTTCTTCTAAGTTTTGCCAAAAATGTAAAAGAAAAAATTGGCATCACTTTGGATTCTTTTCTAAAGCATAGAAAAGTCAAACAGCCAATATTAGGAATTAAGATAAATGTAAACCTTGAAACAATGTCCAAATTGAATTATGTTCAAATACATCTTAAATATTTTAGTGTTCCTCCAGTGAAGTGGAAGTTTCTGATTTTCCTGCCTTTTGGTGAATACTAGTGATGATATCAAGGTAATGGGTAATCATGCTAGTATTCTTTAGCAGACAGCTAAACCTTACGGACACAGATTAGAATGAGAGAAGAATCTAAAATTATTCATTAATCAAGTGATTTTCTTGTGCTTTTTGAATTTCCCATTTGTTTTCTTTGGAAAGAAAGAAATTATCTCATTTTCCACATCAGTCTTTATTGCTAACTACTGGATGGTTTCCTTATGATTCTTTTTCCTTTTATTTCAGCAACTCTGCCCTTTATGATTAATGTAGAGGTGACTATGTGGCAGTATTTCATCTGAATAATATTTCACTTGCTTATGAAGAGTTTCAGATGCATATATGAATCAAGTTTCTAAACAATTTGCATTCAAAGTAAAACAATCATATATTTGGTGCTTTAGAACTATTTAACCATTTGAGGGTTAATTTTTTTTTAACCTATAAATGTGGAATGTCATTTACATATCTTTTTGGTAGGAGGAATTAGGTAGAGTATTACTTACAAGTCAGCTAGTTCAAAGAATAGTGCTCAATAAGTACTGAGACCTCATCTCCTGGTCAGTTTATGTCTACTTTTGCCCTAAATTCTACTTTCTCAACCTCAGACATTTTTCTAAGGTGGAAAGGCAGGTGAATTCTCTTACTTTTCGTTTTAACTCATTGAATCCTTTGTAACTGGTTAGGAACAGGTTTGGCTGTATAAAGCAGGAGGCTAAACAGGAGCTACAACGTGAAATTAAGTGTAACTAAAGCATAAAAGAACCCATCCATAAAATTGGCATTCGGAGTGGAATAGATACTCTCTATAGGCCTTGGTATAAAACTTCTAAAAAAGTAATTACACAAAACAAATTCACTGTTTGTCTTGTGTGTTCTATTTAGATTTAAAGCAGAACAAATCTTAAATTTCAAACAGTCTATGTTAGAACAAACCAGTTCTATACTTACCCCAAATGATTTTATCCATTATTTTATTAATATAAAGAAAGCTATATCCTTTCAAATTTTTGGACATTTATTTCATTCTCCTCTGCCAACTCTCATGCAGTTACTCTGATAGATGCTAATCAGGTGGTGTAAAAGCATTTGGGCCTGGTGTGGTGCTGCACGCCTGTAACAGCAGAACTCTGGAGGTTGAGGCAGGAGGGTCATTGTGAGTTTGAGACCAGCGCAGGCTACAAAGTCAGCTCAAGGCCAGCCTGAACTGTACAGTAAGACCCTGTCTCAAAAAGAAAGCATGTGGGCTCATTATAGTCAAAAAGTGGCTGTCTAAAAATAAACTTTAATGTCAAATAGTAAAATACAAACATTCTTCACTCTGTTTCTTACTTGTATGATGATTTTCAAGCTGAGAAAGCTCAAAATTTTGTCCCCAACGTATTTCATACATAAGAATACATTGCTTGGAGATAATTTAGAGGAATAGAAGATATCATTAGAAGCCAGGCAATGAAGGAAAACAGCTTTGTAAAGGAGAATCAGGACGGATATGTAGGATGATGTTAGAGAATTCCAAAATTTAAAAGAAAGAAGATAATTCCAAAGATCAAAGATAACTGAATGAAGTAACACTGCGTACTTAGCAAATATTTATTACTTCTGCGACAATACCAAGGGCCTGGGAGGGGGCTGATGCATAGGACAGCCCGTTGTGTAGCCTGTGAGAAAGAGAAGGTGACCCCAGTGCAATTGTAATTAGTGATCCTCACATGACTTTTGCTATTGTGACTGCTGTTGTCAGTTCAACTAAGCTCAACTGCCAGCATTTCTACCGTCCCACTTCGTAAGGTGTGTTTCTTGTGTCTGCGACCCCATGCTAGCTATTTCAATGCGTTTGACTTCCAGGTAGTTCTCTGCATCCAAATTTGATTGACGAAAAGTATATGCTTTGAGAGATAAGTAGTTTTTCAAGAAATGACAGCTCTGTGGTGATGTGCACATGGGTTTCTTTGATTTCAGAAGCTGGTGTTCTTGGGGACAAGAAGGAGGAGGAGGAGGGGAGGAGGAGCAGAAACAGGAGGAGGGGATCAGGGAAGGGGGAAGGTGCAGGAAAAAGGAAAAGAAGAATTCCTTAATGTTGGAGACCGCTGAGAGACCTGTGGTCGGCGTCCATTTTGTAATATATCAGCCATCTTGAAAGCCTTCTTGAATTAAGTTTCAGTTTCTATCTTAAGTTTCTGTTTCTCTGAGTTAGGTTTCTGTTTCCCGTAAGTCACATGCTATCCAGACCTCCCTCCATTGCTTAGTTACCCGCTGACGTCAACCTCCCACTCCCGCACTGTATAAATACCCAAGGTTTCTGCCTACTAAACGAGACTTGATCAGAATCCTGTCTTGTCTCCATTTCTTGTGTCTCTTGTCCCTTTCTCATCCCCACTCCCCCTCTAGAGTCTCCGTTGACGACCCGCGGGTCAGGTCACCTTAAAGTTTAAGATCAATCAAAAAAAAAAAAGTTTAAGATCAAGTTCAATTTCATATGGCATCAAAGCAACATTTCAGTGGCTTAAGAGTAAAACAAACCACTCTTCATAAAAAAAGAAGTACAGTGATAGGCTGATCATCAGATATTGCCATTATATGATTTTATTTATTCCCTGGCGTGTGGATTATTGTCCTTAAGATTGAATCCTCAACCAAGTTGAATGGCATAAACAAATAGCATAGCCAGAAAGCCCAGACATTTGTATAGGGAAGGAAATAAAGTCAGAGCATTATTTGGCTCTGCAATGAGTGATATTTACCTGGCTATAACACTGCAGGTACTTCCGTTGCTTTAGTTCACAGTGGTGATGTTCAGGTCATATTATAAGAACATGTATATATTTAAATATCAGAGAAGGGTGAATCAGGAAATAGTGTCAGGGTAGAAGCGAAGGCCTATCTTTAAGAACTATGGCAAGAAATGCAGTAGGGCTTGGGCGTAATGGCCTTGGGCAGCAGGGCTGTAGTAAATGATAAAATGAGCTATAGTTTTCAACATGGCTTTCCTGCTTTGATGTGGGCTGTGAAATAAGAATACCTTGGATGTAAGTATGCTCATTCATCTTACCATTATAAAGTGTATATTAAAACAAGTAGCCAGATACCACTCAAAATCCAAATGTACATTATTCATATTTTACTTATATTCCTCTTAATTCTCACATTTGAATAACTTTACATGACTCATTTTCTTGTTCAGTAAAAGTTGCCAAGTACCTCCTGGGTGACCCTGTATGGGACACTGGAAACAGAGATGAGAAAGATCCTCCCCAACCGCAAGGATTTTAGTCAATGTGGGAGGTGGACACCAGAGGTCACGGAACAGCAAAACAGGTACAATAAAAAAGATATGGTAGAGAAAAGCAGAGAGAAAATCTCTCCTGTGTTCATCATTTCCCCGAGAAAGGAGAATGCTGGGCAATGATATGTTGGTAAATGTTTAACAGCTGACTGAAAACATATGTGTGCATACTGTTTCTAGGTTTATTATAAAGGTGTCTGAAATGGAAGATGGGTACATTTCAGTTTTAAACTATGATACAGTATGCAATATCTTGAATTGTAAATTCTACCAGATTGATCATTGAGAACATTTCTGACACAAATATGGTTAATATTTTTATTAAGATGGCAAAAGAATGAAGATAACTGTGGATACTTCCGCCATTGGTTGAATGGCGTGAGTAACTTTTCTGCTGAATTCACAAGGTAGGGTTTTAAACTCTGAAGTAATATGGTTTGTCATGTTCGTCACGATGAAACGATTTTAGACAGCATGTACGTTTTAAGTTCAGACTGCGATATTTTAGTTTTATCAATCCGTTTCTCAGGCATAGACACTCAAGCTTGGATTTGGAGTGCCCATAGACTTTAGTACGTCTGCTCCTTTGTGACCCGTTTCACAGTACCGATGTGACGCTGCTCAGTGTGAAGTTCAGGAGATGTCTCCACCCTTACAGGCTACTTTGGTCATGAAAATAAAGCATCTTTAACTGGCCTCAAGAAGAGAAATAATGCAGTGCAAGAAATAAAAGAAAAGAAATAGGAAGTAATGGGTGATGGGTTTGACTATATTTTACTTTGGTTTTTATTATAGTGAACTTAATTATAAATTTATATTAATTTATTTTATTAATGACCGAGTTTAATGACTGGCTCGTAAAATTCCTAAAAGGTGAATAGTGTCTTCGTATGAACTCAGAGGAGCCGGCGCCAGCTCACTGCTGGTTGTCGGATGAGTCAGTAATACTTTCCCCAGAGGGTAAAGTCTTAACCGTAAGTCACGACAGGAGCGCAGAGATCAGCTGCCAAGGTCTATGCAGATGGAAACAAAAGTAAGCACGCTGAGGTAAGATGGCACGATGAAGGAGAGTGCGAGTGTGTGAATAGAAATAGATGCATTTCCCTGTGAGCCTGAGAGGACTTTCTCACAAAGCAATGCTGTAGAAAGGACAACCTGCAAACGATATCGAGGGGTGTACAATTTACCTTAACAAAGCACAGGAGGCCCTTGAAGACTTTAAAGCAGGGAAGTGAATCACTGAGAGTCCTGGCTGAGTCATGCTCTTCCAGCCAGTCTTTGTAGCAAGAATTGAGAAAGAATAAAGCTAGAAACATGAAAGCTAGAGAGAAGGAAGTTGTGCTTAGAGCTTCTTCAGGGTACTTATTTTTAAGAAAAGTGATGAGATGATCCATCCCAGAGCTTTCTCCGTGAGCTACATTTCTACCTCATCCTTTTTCCCAAATTTTGAGACAAGATTATCTGAATTGCTATGCTTCTCAGGCTTGAATTTGTGATCTTCCTGCCTCAGCCACCTAGAGTGCTTGGACTATAAGCATGCACTACCATAGAAAGTGATTCCAGAAATATTGAAAAGGTAAAATCAATAGGGCTGATGATTAATTAGACGCAGGCAGTGTGGGGCTGTGGGAAAAGTCAGTGATGGTTTTAGCTTTTGCTTTATGAAGCTATGGCTAAAAAATAGATTCAAGGACAAGGATAAAGTTTCTAGGATATGCTGATGAATTCTAAGCCCATGGTCCAATTTCAGTCATTATGGGATCCACCTGTGGACATATGTTGCAGTTCTGGTTGAACAGAAAGTGTAGAACATCAGGCATGTATACATGTCTGAAGGAAAAAGTAGGAAGCAAAACGTGCTAGGGATGAAAGCAGAAATCAAAGATGCCTACACCACTGAGGACGGGCAGAGGGACAATGGTCAGTGCTGGACACAGGAGAACTGAGCAGAGAGTGAGCACGTCTATGGAAGGCGATGAAACATGGAAGTCCGGAAGAGAAGCCACTTGCCGCTCCCTAGGACTGAGAAATAGTGTCGGTAAGGCAAAGTGAATTTCACGTGCAAGTTTACATGATCCTTTCCCCCAAAAATAAAGCAAAATGTTATTCTTGTGTCATAAATACAGATCGTCATGATCGGCGTTTTACTTTTAAAAGGCAAGGATTTATGTGACATGAAGATCATACAGAGTACAATAATGTATTCTTAGAAAAATCGGAGGAGCCAGGTGTGGTGGTGCACGCCTGTAATCCCAGCACTCGGGAAGCTGAAGCAGGAGGATCATTGGGAGTTCGAGGCCAGCCTGGGCTACAAAGCGAGGTCAAGGCCAGCCTGAACTGTGGAGTAAGATCCTGTCTCAAAAAGACCAAAAAAAAAAAAAAAAAAAAAAGAAAAATAAATTGGAGTGCACAGACAGTATGGATTTATGGAAAAATGATACACATATGCAAATGTAATTAAAGAACAAAACACTTTTCATCTCACTTTTTTGACTTAGGAGTTGTTAACATTTCAAATCTTAATGATTCTAGTACTTTTCTTATGTGTGTATTAAATATATACATAAAATTAATATATTTTATCGGCAGCAAAATATTCTATAGTATTTAAAAAAGATTTTGATGACTACATATATGTGGCCACATTATATGTTGTATAATAGATATACAATGTCAAACACCATAAATTATTATCATTATTTTCATTTAATGTATGAATTGCCATTGACATCTTTGTACTTACAAAGTTTATATGTAATGTGAAAATACTTTTCTCTCTAGAAGCTCCAAACATAGAATTGACTGAGTTAAAGAGGGACACTCTTCAAAAAATCTTAATAGGTTTTGCAGCATGATTTCCAGAAATTCCTCACTAGATATTCAGCCCCATAAAATTCCCATTTCCCAAGAACCTTATTGATATAGAGAACTTCTGGTTTAAGTATATTTTAAAATAGTGTCCATAGATGTTTCACCTGCAATGAAAAAACAGAGCTTAAAGCCCAGTATTTCTAGATTCTGTGTTAAACAACATTTCAGAGTGACCCAAGTAGTAAGCTGTTCTTCCCCAGGCAGAGGGAGGTTTCCCACTCTGCTTGGTTCAGGCTCCATTGCTGAGCTTTTTCTTAATGGGACCTCACTCTTGCTGTGCTCATGTGCAAACTTTGGGACACAGCTTTTGTTTGGACAGCCTGCCCTCTGTGTCCAGATCAGACTTCTCTTCAAGTCTCTTCTGAAAGGCTCTGTTATGAGTGCTTTTAGAACTGAACAATGGAACAGTTACATATTTTCTCGGATGGTGCCTGCATTAATTTTCTTAGCATAGCTGCGAGACCTCAAGGGAATGAACCATATCATTTAGGCAGTCCCAGTCTGTCATCTGTGAAAACATCCTTGTGTGACATTGGAGAGGCACTTGAGAAATACAGAGAGTAACACAAGATCATGACCCCATTGGCTTGGTACTAAGCAACTGTCTTCTAACAAAAGTTGAAAAGTATCAGCATTTTAGAGACTTTTACATTTTTAGACATTGTACAGCTTTCCAAATGGTTTTTAAAAAGAATAGTTGTAATTGTGTGTGTGTGCTGAAAAATTATAGTTATGTGAGGAATATGTAGACAGGAAAAAGTAAAGGTTTAGATGATTTATTTTGCAGATGTGAATGCTAAATTACATAAATACACACTTACACAAAGCTGATAAGACAGAGGTTGATCTATAACTTTGTAAACAACTTTTTTTTGGTGGGGGGTACCAGGAATCAAACTCTGGACCTTGCACTTGCCAAGGAGATGCTTATGCAACTGAGCTATATCCCCGGCCCTGATCTCTAACTTTGATCTGCTGACTTTCTAGTCTAAGATAGTTTTATGGCATCAGAATGTATCTTTAAATTGTATGTTCTCAATCATATATGACATTAGCATGTAGAATAAATATTTCCAAAATCTAGGATGTATTCTCAAATTTAAAGTGCAAACATCCAGATAATCTTCAGTGATTAGAGTAACAAAGAAACTAAGGTACTATATTTAAGTTTCCATTTTTCATTGTCTCTATTAAGGCAAAAACTTACTCTGTCTACCTGCCTAAGTTCTGCACAGCCTTGTTCTCTTTTTCATAATCACTCTCATTGAAAACGTGATCAGGGCTGGGGATATAGCTCAGTGGAATAAGCGCTTGCCTGGCAAGCGCAGGGTCCTGAGTTCGATCCCCAGTACCGCAAAAAAAAAAAAAAAAAAAAAGTGATCATTCTTCAAATAGACACTTAATGTGGATTTAGGTTATCATATTTTTGTCATCTCTATGACACACTACATTGTGTTTGCTATGGCTTTCTCTATAGTGTATGTTTGTGTTGATGGAAGCACAAGTTACAGAAGACCTGTGCTGAAAAATAGAAAAGGATCTTATCACTAACATTCTAAATGATAAAAAAACTGAAAATATTTTCTCTAAAATCAGGAACAACATGAAGGTGTATACACTCAGCACTCCTGTTGAATATAGTACTCAAAACAGTAGCCACAGCAACCAGACAGGAGAAAGAAATAAAATGGAGAAGTCTCACTCTCTTTATTCTCAGACGTGACCCTTTATATGAAAGTCCTAAAGATTCCAACAAAGGACTTACAACTCATAAACAAATTCAGCAAAGTAGCAGGGTACAAAATCAATACACAAAAATCAATGATGACTTTGCACACTAAAGAAAGATATCAAGGATACAATCTAATCAAGACAGGGAAAGACCTCTACCTGAAAGCAATAGTACTTTCAAAAAGGAGATCGAAGGGGACAATAAAAACTGGACAGATATTCGCTGTTCCTGAATAGGCAGAAGCAACATTGTCAAAATGGACCATATTACCAAGAATGATGTACAGACTTAATGCAAGTCCTCTCCAAATACTAACAGCATTCCTCAAAGGACTAAAACTAATTCTAAAATTTATACAAAACAAGAAAGGCTCTAGGCTGGCCAGTGCAATTCTGAGCACCAACAGCAAGCAGGAGGCATCTCAGTAGCTGATCACAAGCTGTACCACAAGGATCCTGTGATAAACACAGCATAGTGCCAGCATTAAAACAGATCTGTGGATCAGTGGGATAGGAATGAGCATGTGGAATCAGTCCCAAGCATGTTTAGCCATCTGATCTTAGATAAAGTGACCGAAAACCTTCCCCAGAGAAATGATAGCCTCTTCTACAAATGGTGCTGATTAAACTAGTAATTATACACAGAAGACTAAATCTAGACTCGCCTCTTCTATCCTGTGCTCAAATAAAATTAATAGAGATCAGAGACTAGATATTAAAATGGAAACACTGAATCTTCTGGAACATAAAATAGGTAAGTTTTTAATAAAGACATAGGTATAAGCAAACACTTTCTGAACAAAGCTCAGTTTTACAAGAAATAACACAGGAATCAACAAATGGGATTATTTCAAGTAAAAAAGATTTTGCCCAACCAATGTAATGAAGAGACAACATACAAAATGGGAAAAAATATTTGCTACCCATTTCTCTTTTTTTTTTTTTTCCCGGTACCAGGGATTGAACTCAGGACCTTGTGCTTGCCAGGCAAGCGCTTATGCCACTGAGCTATACCCCCAGCCCCCACCCATTTCTCAAACAGGATAAACACATAGAATATAAAAAGAACTTACAAAAACTAGCCCCCCATAAAAGAGCCCAAAAAATTGGGCGTGAACTAATAGACATTTGTCAAAAGAAGAAGTACATGTGGTCAATGAAAACATAGAATATGCTTGGCAATTCGAGAAATGCAAACCAAAACAGCGACGAGATTCCACTTTACTGTAGAAAAAATGGCTATCATCCATAACTAGATAAAACACAAATGCTGGTGAAGTTTTTGACCAAAAGAAACTCTTCTACACTGCAGTGATAATGTAAACTAGTACAACCTCTGTGAAAATCAGTATGCTTATTCCTCAAGAAAATAAAAAATTCCATTTGACCGAGCTATACCTCTTTTGAGTGTCTTCCGAAAAGAGTCAAACAGATCATATTACAGTGATACATGCATGCTTTCAGCATCACAACTCACCATAACTAAATCTTGGAGATGGACTATCAGCCCATCCACAAGTATGTGAAGAAAAGGTTGCATATATACATAATCAAGTTCTATTTAGTCATAAGGGGGGATAAATTTGAGTCATGTGTAAAAGAAATCAATGTACCTTGATACAATAACGTTAAGGGAAATAAATCAGTCAGAGAAGTTAAATATCACATGGTTTGTCTAACATGAGAAACCAACATACAAATAATGTGAAGATCAAAATAATAGGTGCCAGGAAATAGGAAGGCAGACTTGGTGGGGATGAAAAGGGCCCTGGGATGGGGGAGAGATGGGAGTCTGGGAAACGGAAAAAGTAAAAACCAATGAGATGTGTTATATATATATAATTGCTCAGGACAGATGTTTCCATTTGTAACATGCATGAAATTTTAAAAAGATCAATAATATAAGAAAGTGGGGTATCACAGCTCCTCTGAGCACAGACTCATACGTGTACACATGTGGGAAAGTATTTTTGGGTCTATGCTTGTGAAGTCTTATGGAGCAAATTATAAAATTATAAAGGTTTTAGCAAGGAAGGAGGCAGAGGCAGGCATATTGCATGTTCAAGCCCTATGTGGGAAAATGCCGAATTTATTCTTCAGTCTGGTGACAATATTCAAGGTTTGAGTGATTGCTAGATGTTGGGCTACTGTATCTTCATGCTTAGATGTGACTCTATAGGCATATGTGTGTGGAGGACATGAACACACACACATAGCAAAACAAGTATAGTTTGTATTTTTATACATGTATAGGATGTCATTAAGATAAACTTTTAGGCAAAAATTTCTCCATTGTTTATCACCTAGTGGTATGAGCTACTTGTGAACCAGCTTAAGAGATCTCTGATTGCTAAGTTTGCCATGCCACGTCTCTGGATGTTTAATTTTACCTTCCATAAGACCTCCACAGAAATGGTAGCAAATGTGGAGGGCTTTGTGCGATGGGCTGTTCACATCTCTGGAGTGCACTCTCAGCCCTCTGCATATGCAGAGCCATGGACACCTGCCTGGAGGACCCTGGAATAATTAGCAGGGCCTTTGTAATCCAACACAATCCCATGTCAAGCTTTTTTTCAGTCTGATCTCCAGCCCCACCTTTCTCAGTAGAAAAACACAGTTCCTGGCTTTTCCACCTGCCTGCTTGGATATGATTTCCATAATGAAGGAGCCCTTGTCCTGGGAAAGACTCCTGTTTCAAACTGGATTCTGTTTTTTTCTTATTACTCCTGGGATGTAATTATCTCATGATAAGCATCTTTGTGCCCAATGACTTAATTAGGTGGTCACATCACTGCTGTCAGTGACGTTTGGTGTGATGAAAATGTGGAGCATGTAGTGAACCATCAAAGCTCTTTAATGCTGGCCAGTGAAGCAGGCTACTGGGTCTGGGAGTTGAATTTCTGTTTTCCCAGAGAAGACTTTCTAGTTTTGGTGTGAGCGAGGTGGGAAGAAAAGTACTTCTTTATAATAAAGAAGGACAGATGAAGGCATGTGTAACCGTGTTTTCCCGAACCCTGACACCTTTTTATCTACTCCCCACACAAACATGCAGAGTTTAAGGGTTATTTGCTGTTTTTTCTCAAAATAAGCCCCATTATCTGGAATGTAGCAACAGCTGTTTGAGAATTGCATTTTACTTTTCCTTGATTGTATTTATGTGTGCTGTGGGAGTGTTCCACAGGCAAAAACTGGCCTTTCTGACATTTCCATTTTATTCCTGTGTTGGAGGCACACATTTAAGTGAAAATGACTCAAGATGTTATTTTGTCAAAGGTCATTCAGTGATTTGAAGTGACTTTCTTTACACATATAATATGGCTTTGGGTGGAACAATAGACCTATTACTGTCTTGTCTTCTTCAGTTGGCTCATGGAGGAAGGGTTTTGCTGTGAACTTTGACAAATGATGCGTTTTAAATGTTTATTCTGCCTGACTGTTGTTGGTCCAAAAGCAGAGTTAAGGGGAAAAAAATGTTGCAGGTTGGAAAAAAGAAGCCCCTCTTTGCTTCTTTCAAACTCTGTTCAACCCTATATTGAAATGTTAAGTAGTTATTTTCCATTAATTATATAAAATGTACATAAGAAAATAGCCAAAGGTTGTTAACTAGCGAAACTGTTGATTCGAATAATTACATTATATAACATCTTAATCATCCCTCTGAATATTTTGCATTTTCTCCATTTGATTTTCACCTTTTCTTCAAAGGTTTCTGGAATCATATCAGTCCAAAATATTCTGTTTTACTCGATTTTTAGAGTGCCACCTACAGCACTGATTTTTCAATTATATCTTTCATTCACTCACTTATTCATTTTTGTTTGATAGACTTTTATGAAGTAACCTAAACTATTTTTAATGTCAAGTCTTCCGTTATGTTCAATGATTAGTCCTTTCTTTCGGTACTGAGAAATGAACTCAGGAACTTGAGCTTGCAGGCCAGGGCTTGTGCAGCTGAGCTATATCCCAAGCCCCTGCTTGTTATTTTTCAAGGGATAAAAGTGACATTTATCTTCTTTATTTGCTGATTCATTGCATCACACAAGCTTTAAAACTTAACAAGGGTCAAGAGCTCTTACAATATAGATACACAATAATTGCTATATTTTTAAAATATAATTTTGCTAGGGAACAAATTTCCAGAAAAAAACATATTATCATTGCTGGAGTGACTCTAAAGAAACATTTTACATGGAATATTTGTTCATTTTTACATATCATAGTTATTGTAGTCCTGGAGGAACGGCTGACCCAAAGGAAGGCAGCAGGACCTGCCATTTGGGAGCAGTGGTGTATGCTTAAGCCCAACAGGTACAGAGAGACGCTTAGCTCCTTAGCACACCAGAGAGGAGGTCCGGGTGTAGAAAAGGCGTTATGGATATGAGTGCAATAGGATACAAACTTTTGCATGCTCAACTGAATGAGAAGAGCAGTAATTTCTGACAGACAATGGTATTGCATCCTCAAACACTGTAGCAAAATTTTCAAGTTAGTTTATGTAAAACTGGGGCTGTTTTAAAAAGGAATCCTGATCCGTATCACTTCTTGAGTCTCAGTTTCTTAAACTCTGCACCAGCATCACTTCAAAATCTAGTTAAGTGTTAAGACCTGCCAAGTTTTGAGGACTATAGCTGCAACTGTTGGTTTGTTTGAAGAGATTACCAGAGCTGAGAAAGACCTTGATGCCAATTCAGCTCGATGGTTTTTGAAATATGTTGGATGTTTCCTTAAAACTCAAACATCTAAATAGTTGGAAACACTCTACAGTCTCAGGTTGAGTCTTTAACAGCAAATGGTTCAGGTTAAGACTCAGAAGCTAAGTGTTTTACAGACAAGGAAGCAAAAGAACAAAAGGAAAACTGACACACAGGAAATCACTCTGAGAGAGCGTTTGCAGGTGTGTGAGCAGACAGAGTCTCACCTACAATGAGTCATAATTACAATCCAGTCTCCCACATGCAAGATGGATGCAGAGTATCAGATAATCCCCTTTCCGCCCAGTGCTGGATTGTTCGAACAAAGACATCCTTTTGTCTTAGTCTATTTACACTGCCATAAAAATACCTGAGTAATCTCTGAGCAATGGAAATTCATTTTCATGGTTCTAGAGGTGGGGGAGTGCAAGATCACCATGCTGTTTTTCCCACAGGTGATGGGGTACCGGATGGGCTCCTAGGTCGCTACGTGCCATGGAGAGTTGGCTGTGGCCCAGCATGACAAGGCAACAGTCAGCAAATTTTAATAAGGCAACATTACACTCAGAATGTGCAAGATTGCGCTGGCAAGGAGAAAAATGGCAGGAGAACCAAGGGCATTGGTTTTAGGAATTTTGAAATGCCACCTTGGCTCTAGAGCATTTCCCAGTGGTCCTTCAGAACCTGATTGGCAAAGTAATTGAGAGGGTGCTGAATCAGATTAGCTGTGCTGGCTGTGTATGTGCTTTCCCTTAATTCACTCTGTTATAATTGGACGTATGAGACTCAGTTAACATGCATGAACCTGCAGAAGCTCCAGGTGAGGAGCAGTTACTGTAGGTCATGGAGGAGGAATGGTACATTCAACCTGGTTTGGGATTGTGGGATTTTCCAGGAGAGGCTCAGGGATCTTTATTTTTCTTATCTTTGCCTCCGGAAATTCAGCTTTACATGAAAGGTCCAGGAACTGGCCACTGCTATGTTCAGTCTCTGATAAGGGATCAATCTTGACTGTCAAGATATGTCCTCTAGATGAGATAAACACTGTGTGAAGATCACAGAAGGAATAAACAAACAAACAAACAAACAAACTCCCAAACTAGAACACTCCCCCAACCTTTTTTTAGAAAGTCACACACTCTGTTCAGGAAGGCTCTGACCTTAAGCTTCAATTTCTTCTTAAAGGCTTCACTTTTTAATGTCCTCGTGTTGGCAATTAAATGTCATTGTATGAATTTTGAGGGACACAACCAGACCACAGCATGACCCTTTCATCCATAAATACGCATAATTTAGCCTTGGAAAAGATCAACACAGAAAGCTCCCTGGTAATACGTTTAATCTGAATTTTGTAAAAAGACAAAGCAAAACTTCTGACGGGCCTAGGTAACAGAAGAAAAGCCTCTTTATATGGTAATGGGCTATTCGCTGCTCTCACCCGCTCATCGCTCATTGAGAGGGCCTGTGACCCTCCGGAAGAGCGCCAAGAAGAGCTTTAGTGAACAGCACGATCTGACTCCTAGTTGATGTTCTTTTAGGTTACTTAGGAAGTAAATTTCCTGATTTCTGAACATTGGATCTGTACTATCTTTACGGGTAATTTCAAATCAGAAAATGGTCCTTTATGCTGCCTAATTCTGAGATGATATAGGTGGAAGGTATTAGATCACCACGAACTCAGGAAAAGCAGCTGTTCTGAATTCACACTGAGGACAGCTCTTAAATGAAAGCAGAAACGAGGCTCATAGAGAATTCTCCTTTGGAGACTGTGCATTCACTAAACTCACCAATGAAGATTTGAGAACACTCTACCCCAACCTAGGGTGCTGTGGTGTAGTGAAGAGCCAAAGAAGGGGGATTTGGGTTACAACAGACAGGATTTTCTAACCTTCCCCTCCTCCCAGGAGGCAGGTCATAAAACCTTTCATTGAAAGGTGCTTTCCCTGTACCCTGAGGCCTGGAGCACCCTTACCTCAGAAGGCAGAAGCATGCCAAGGAATCTGCACTAACACACCCTGATGACTCCCCCAGTTCCCTGCCCTGAGGCTCCCAGCAGTGTTCATAACTCCCCACTCTCCATGAAACTTAGTATGACAGCACTTAGGCTTAGGCTTATCCACTGTTGGGATCTTTGGAGGGTTTCTGAGAGTGGTGGAAAAATAAATGAAATAAACCCTTGTACTTTCTTTTGTTGTCTTTTGTCACCCTTTTTTATAAAGCTCAGGTCAAAGAACAGAAGATATATAAAAGTTAAATAAGTTTTTTCTCCAGTATTGCTGTGTCTAATAAATCCTTAACAATTTGTATAAAGTGCATGATAAGAAATATTTCATTTATGGTAATTTAATTAAGGAATGATAACAGGAATTAAAATATTTCTTTAAATTAGCACTTACAGTGAGTGTCAGGCACAATATACTTGGATAAGGCTTTTCCAGTGATGAGTAAAAGATAAAAATACCACAATGCTTTCATTTCAAATTATTACTCTTTGATGCCACACACAACAATATAATAATACCCACATTAACTGCTGGCAAGAACAGATACTTGCCATATCCAGGGCTTTTTTTGTCTTTTTGAGGCAGGGTCTCACTGTACAGTTCAGGCTGGTCTTGAACTCACTTTGTAGCCCAGGCTGGTCTTGAACTTGCAATGATCCTCCTGCCTTCGCCTCTAAGTGCTGGGATTACAGGTGTGCGTCACCACGCCTGGCTGCCATATCCAGTTTTTGTAACTTTAGCACAAAACAGGGACTAAAAGCAGAAGAGTAAAATGCTGCAGTGAGGTATATAGGCTGCAGTGATGAAGAAACTGAAAAGTTGGTGGTGAAAGTTCATAATTTCCATGTCCTCACCAGTCTTTATTTTTATTACCTGGGAAGTTGTTGACCTTGAACAAAATTTCATTGAGCCTTTTGAAAATCTGAATCATTCAGAGTTTAATATTCTATTTCTCCCAAAGGAAACCCATGATACTGTAACAGAATACGTGGCCCCCAGGCTGTATACTTCAGTTTGTTAGTTGCCCAGGTAACAGTTCCTGTTGCAGTTCAGGTTGCTTCTCTCTGTTAGAAATGGCTGGTCACTACGATGCATAGTTGGTCACCATGGTATACATTATAGAAACCAAACCACAACTGACAATCCAGCTTGCCTCTGGAATTCCCACTTGCTTATCTCATGTAAGCCCTAGAGTACCAGAAATCAGGACCTGATATTCCAGGAATGACCCCGGCCCATTCTAGTCAACATAAATAAATCTGCCTCCAAATCCTGGGTGTTGTTTTGGTGTTTCTGCTTGCCATTGCAATATGACATTGAATTAGTTTTGTTCCATATCTTCTGTTTAGATTGAGACTGCTATGAGAACATCCCATCAGGAAATTCATCTCTTTGCCTCATCCTGATCGCCTGTGCTTAACTGATGCTCATACTCATAATTTCTGTCTTCAGCAGGGATTAAAAAGAGCTGCTTGCAATTTACAGCACCAAGATGCTAATAGAACCTTCAGCATAATTGGGGACCATTATTAAATTGTCCTTCAGATGTCAGACATCCAGGCTAAATAATCGCTGCACCTTTACCTTCCTTATTAGCCTAACTCTTTAACCTGTGAGGCATCTGAGTGGCTGTATGAAGGTACTTAACGTTAGATGTGATCTGAGGCAAATCTCAGAGTGACTTCTTCATGAGCTTGATGCACACTCAAGCTCCCAGTGAAGCCAAGAGAGAAAATCAGACCTCACCACATGCCTAGGAGACTTTGGAAGAAAGAACTGGCAGGCAAAAGCGTGGAACCATCAGAGTGGCTCACCTTTAGTATTGTGAGGTCAGAGTCATGTGTTTCTGGATGGCCAGTTTTTTGAGGACAGTTAAATCTGGAGATGAACTATGGCTAGTCAGGTGGTAGGCAGAGCTCAGACAACAGTCTATGCTACTTGCTTGGGGTTCAAGAGCACAGGCAAAAAGCCTGAACAGCAGAAGACCAAGATGTCTGGGCCAGGTGAGCTTGCCAAGTATGATGAACTAAAAGACCAGAATACATGAGAAAAGCTCACAGAGAAGGAGTACCAATACCGAGCCAGAGCTGTGCTTCCTCCAGGGAGCTTCTCCCTGCTCCTTTTATAGAAGCACGCCTTTAACACTTACAAGGCAAATCCCCTTCAGCCCCGCAAGCTGAGCAAGTGTGCAGAAAGCCTGGAGTAAAAAGTGTGAAGAGCAACTGTCAACAGCTTTTCCCAAGCACACAAATCTATTAGCTATCATTGAGTTCAATTAACAAACATCAATTGTTGAAAACATGTATTGTTGAAAAGTTTAATTGAGAGGCCATAAATGCTGAGATGGCTCCAGCATCTTGGGGTTCTAAGGAAGCAGACAAAAGCTCAGTGTAAGCAATAGAACAAAATTCAATCTTAATCGATCAGAAACTGCCAACTAAATCCAGCTAGGGACTTTTCATTACATCACATCCAAATAAGGCAAATGGGTAGGTGCAACTTGTCAGGTAAGGTTTCTATTGTTCTGCGTTCAGCCTAAAACAGCCACTTCTCGAGCTGTGAAGATGCCTTCTCTGAGCCTCTCCTGATTGAGCACTGCCTGGTCCATGAATTGTACTTTTGTCAAATAAATAAACTCTGTTAAGGTTAATGCAGGTGACATTTTTCTCTTAGCCACCCTACCATGCACCAAATGTTAAGTCACTGTTTCCATCTGAGCCCTACCCCCAGATTAAGTCCTCACATTCATCTTCCCAGTGAAAGCAATATTCAACCTTAACAAGGCTGGAAATAAGATGAAGTAAGATGCCTTTACATTTAAGGTACTTTCATAAGGAAGGGAATAAAGGGAATCTGAGCAAATACAGACAAGGCCTGCTGAAACAAATACAGTTTTTCAATCACCCTGTAGCTGCTGATGACTTACTATGATCTATGACTAAACAGGACTTGCTATCTGAATGGAAGGAAATCACAATCTGGAAATAAACTAATAGTTACAATAAATTAGTAAAATAATGCAAAGGATAAAGGAATATGGCACCAAATTGAAAGTTAATTAACGAATCTTCCATCAAGCTTCTTAGAATTTAAATATATCCATGAGTTTACTCTCTGGATAATTTTAAAACATTTTTCTTTATGTAACATTTTATAGCTTAAAAAGTCCTTCTACATTTCTTCTCACAACACTGTCTGAGGTGAGAGGAATGGATCAGTTTTATGAAGAGTCAGGAAGTAAATCTGGGTGCTCTCAATTCACATAGGGCCTTGTTTCTCCTAGAAATTTCTTCAGACAGACATATGGTTAGAGATTACTCAGGTTCCTAACTTGTATCTCATAACTGTCACGATGACATCAGGGAGTTTGTTTTTAACCTAATTTTGTATCTTTTAAAGTGATCAATGAAGTATTTAATCAAAGTTACTACAATATACAATAGAGTTGTTTATTGGAAAGCTTTATTCTCTTCAGCAGTACTCATGATGCTATAATGTTAAAAGTACATTTCTTTTATAATAAAAAGGCTTAAATTAGCACAGATGAAGACAGAAGGAACAAGAAAAGAAAGAGAAATACAAGCAAAATATGAAGAACCGGGGAAATAGTGTGAAATTTGAACAATTAATTAGAAGACCAGACTCAGAAGCTTTTGGTTTAATCCCCTTGGCCTTGGAGACATTTCAAATAAATAATCAAAGATCTGTGAATAATATATGAATTTTAAATCATCAAAGGTAACCATTCTTCCAAGGAAATGAATAGAACTCAGAATAAGGTCTGTACCTTACCTAAGTCAGGAAAACTAGAATTATTGATGTCAAGAGAAAGTTTCCTATTTTCTTTTGAGTGACAGAATCAGATATCAACATTGTCATATAAACAGGCAGGTCTGGGATTAATTCTTCAGCCAAGATGAACACACACAAAAGACTTTTCTGAAAAGCTGTGCCTTGCTGCTTTCCCTGTGGTGCTGCTCTTTAAAACAAACAAACCCACCACAAAGAAGGGGGAAGTATTCTCGAACAGATGAAAACTAAACCAATAAAAGCCCACAATTATTCATATATAAAGGGAAATGGTGGGCTGTTCAGTAATGTCTGTCACTCTATGGTCTATATATATTTTTAGTCTACAGTGTCTTAGTGATTACTCAAAAGGCAGCAATGCGAGGCTATTAAAGATATTGTTTCATATAATAGGCATGCTATTAGGTTTATCTCTAGTAGAGAAGTCTCCTCTATGAATTGTGGATGTAACTAGTGATATATTTCACTTTATCTACTCAGCATAAATTTTTGCGAATGACAAAATACCTTTCAGTTGACATTGACAAACTTACAAATTGTTGAATAAAATTTATAGACCATCTGAAGAGCTCCAGGGTCTGTCACCAGCTCCAATCCTAACCTGGCAAAGAATATTTACTGCCTAAAGATTACACTGATTTCTATTTAATAATTCTAATCTTCTAATTGTTTTGTGCATATATGAATTAATTCAGTTAATTTTTAATGTTAATTGCTTGCACAGACATATACTATCATTTTACAGTACAATTGTATAACTAAAGGTTATGTCCTAACTCTTTTCCTTTTAAAGAAACAATTGAATGATCCCAGGTAAAGCCTAAGTTAGCAGTTTAATATAGAAATATGTTTTCATGTTCTGTCAACTTTCTGTCTTTATAAATACAAAATCAAACATTAAATAACCAATAACCTGATGTTTTAAGTCTAAACCCTAGAGAAGAGAAATAAAGATTAATATATGCAAACTAATAAATTGTGACCTGAGGTTTGGTTTTATTTAAAACTTGTAGATAAGTGCTATCTCAAATTATAATTATAGACATATGTTTTAGGAAAAGTCAACTACTCAGTAAGCAGAATCTTTGCTATAGAATAGCTAGACACAGAAATTTATGACTAGACTTTGCAATAACGTCAGTACTGTTTTATTTATTAGACTCTTGAAGAGGCCAAAGTCTGTAATTAAGGGCAATAATTTTCTACTCAAAGTTATCCAAAGTCTCATCCTACCTAAATCAACATAGATGCTGCTTGAGTGAATTACTTAATATATGTGTGCATGCATCTCTTTATGTGTTAAAAGAGATAATACCTGCTGCAATGGGGTTGCAGTGAAACTTAAACTAGTAAGTAAGGTGTTCAGAAATATGCTTACTATTAGTATCATCTATTTATCAGCAATTATTATTGTTATGTTACTGAAATACAATCATAAATCTAAATATTTATATATTTAAATACATTTAAAACATTCATTCAAAGTTTTAACTAACAATGAAAAAAGTTAGATAAATTACCTTAAAAATGGAAAAAATAAGGCCAGATGTGGTGCCACAGTCTTGTAAGCCCAGCACTATGGAAGCTGAGGTAGGAGGATCATCATGAGTTCAAGCACAGCCTGGACTAGACTACACAGAGGGTTCAGTGCCACTCTGAACTACAGACCCTATCTCAAATAACCAAAGGAAAGAGACTCTATCTCAAATAACCAAAGGAAAGAAATGCAAAAGTGGAAGCACAGAAGTAAAGCACAGAGAAGGAATGTTTATGACAGTGGCACTCATTTTATTAAGTGCTTGTTACTATTGACATTGAGCCATGGCTCACTGGTCAACATGCATAGAGTTCAACATCGTGGCACAGGAGGCAAGGATGTGTAGGGTTAGATTCTTCACTTTATTCTATCAGTATTGGGTAATGAATGGAAGGAGAGAGGGAACAGCTGTTTGTTGACTGTGTGTCAAGAAGTGAAAATTTTACGGTTGCTTTGTGCAGGAGCACAGGTCATCGTGCCTCTTCACGGGCACACGCTTACTTTGGGGCATTACCAGCTTCCATGAGGAGGATTTTACACTCACAACTTTGAAAGCTCCTTGGCTGGATAATGTGGCCTCTGTTCATATCCACTCTTGAAAAGACGGTTTTAGACTATCCTTACCTGGATTCTGGAGTCTTTTCCTGAGGAACAACTTAAGCACTTCATTACTGAAGGAGTTTATGTCTGGGTGTGCCCACACCAAGGTCACAATTACACAACAAAGGTATCATTTTACTAAGCAATAAATCCCTGAATACTTCGCTGCTGGCAATACAAATCATAGCCATCAGCAACTTGAAATGCAGATGACTGACGGTGATAACATCTGTGTTATGCGCCCACTTCTCCTGGGCCAGGTCTTGCTGATGAGATCCCTTTCCCAGGTTTGCATTTCCTCGCCTTTTGAAAAGAAGTATATTATGAGATGACAAAAATAGGACAGTACTTGTGCCAAAGCAGTGCAGTTTTGAACAATAGTTATACAATGACTCTGGGTAACAGTGACTAGACAAAAGACTCATGCAAATGCTTCCTGTCAGTCAGTGTCAACACACCGATCTGCTGTTCTTATTGGAGCTCACTGACAGGTTCCTATCCGGCTACGAATTGTTGAGTTATTATGGTCGTGGTGGTCTAACAAGGCCCAAGAGCCAAACAACAGCTTATCTTGACAAAGATCACCCTCCTCCTTTTTCTCCTCCCCTCAGCGAGGAGTACAAGTTCCTCCTACCCTTCTTCAGAGCTGGAGGAAAGCCCCAGTCAACTCCTGATACTCACTAAGCCCGCCCCTTAAGCTCTGCCCCTAACCGGAGTCTTTATAAACCCCCAGCTCCCTTGTTTGGCCCCAGAGTCGTTCAAAATGGCATGCTGTGCTCTCCTCTCTGTGTGCGGAGTAAAGGCCTTCTTTCTTTTCTTTGATTCTTTCTGTGCCAGAAACCAAACTTTCACCATTTCCTCTCTCCTTAAATGCCAGCAAGCTTATTGCAGGGTCTACAGATATAAATGTGCTTTAAAAAAATGTCATCAAGAAGAATAAACATGGTAGAGGAGATGAATATTGATCACTTTCATACTACATATAACTTAGCGTTGTATCTTCATTTCTTACATCAAACAAAGGATGCTCTTTACTAGAGCATGCTGTCCTTAAACTAGTTGGCAGCCCATGCTCAACTGAGCCCTCGCCTCGGTTCCATCAAAGCAGGCAACAGAGGCACCAGGACTTGCAACACCCCACTGGTAAACAGACTTCTGAATGCTCTGTGTTCACATCTTTGGTCCTCTCAGTGCCTTCATCTATGAAAGATGTTTGTACTTTCCCAGTGTTTGGACCAGTTCTGCCTAGGGAACTTCCTTGGTTTATCATAAATTATCATAAATTACCACACCTTCTACAAGATTTGTATCAGTGCTGAGGACTCTCCCAACTCCAATTATGGCTTCCTTGTTTTCCTCCGGTGTGCTCTTCCTTAGCCCTTGAGGACTTGTGAGGGCTTTTCTCCCATAATTTAAAATTAAACCACTACTATAGCTAGTAATGTTTCATATTCAACTTTTTTTAAAAATTTTATTTTAAAGACAAAAGAATGGAGACATATGAACCAGAAAAGCCATAAACAATACAGAAAATACAAAGTTATACAGAATATAGTAGGGAATTAGCACTGGATGTTGTATTACATAGTTATCTTCACATTAGTTAACACAAAAACATTAAAGGAAATACCAAATTATAGATAAGATAGTAGGGA